>VDFB02274714.1:7511627-7569609 GCA_007258455.2 Sequoia sempervirens
TTTTTTTATTTTTTTGTTGTCAACAAGACACCTGTTTGCCAAGTTATCACCAAGGTAACCATTTCTTTAGGACATTTTCTGATTTTTTTGGTTTTTTGGTTCTATACCTTGAAAGTTTAGGCATAATTTTTTTTCAGATGAGAGCTATTCATAGGCTCTTGCAGAGATTCCCCTTCGGGTGTTGATAACTGATATGCCCCTGACTTATAGCTCACTGTGATAACAAATGGTCCCAACCAATTGGGTTTAAATTTTCCTTTGCTATTTGAATTTGGGACGTTCTTTTGATTCTCCTTTAGTACTAGTTCTCCGACTTGGAAAGTCCTAATTTTCTTGTTATAGCTCTTCTTGAGTATGTTCCAATAGACTTGCAAATGATTTAAAGCATCTATACACTGCTCATCCAATAGTTCCAGCTCATTCACTCTTGATACTCAGTACTCCTCATCTGTGATGAGGTTTTGCACTGATATTCTTAGTGATGAGAGCTCGATCTCAATGGGGAGTATTGCTTCTGAACCGTAGACCAGAGAGAAGGGGGTTGCGTTGGTGGGTGTGCAGATGCTAATTCAATAGGCCCAAAGGGTGGGATTGACCTACAAATTCCAGTCATTAACTATTTTCTTGAGGATCTTTAAAATGGTTTTATTTGTGGCTTCTGCTTGGCCATTGCCTTGGGGATAGTATGGGGTGGAGAAGTGATGTTGGATTTTGAATTTTTCACACAAGTTATAGACATCTTGATTCTTAAATGGTGTCCCATTATTTGAGATAATAGCTTGGGGAACATCATATCGATAAATGAGATAGTTCAGGATGAACTTTGATATCTACTTCCTGGTTATATATGCCATGGGTATGGCTTCCACCAACTTAGTAAAGTACTTAGTGGCGGTTATGATGAACTTGTGGCCATTAGATGAAGTGGGAATGATTTTTCCAATGAGATCAAGTCCCCATTGTGAAAAGGGACATGGTGTGATGATGGGATGAAGTTCTTGAGCTAGAGCATGGATGAGGTCCCCATGCTACTGACATTGTAGGCATCTTTTGACATAGTCATGTGACTCTCTTTCCATTGTGGGCCAATAATACCCCATCCTCAGCAATTTCTTGGCTAGGGTCATTCCACTCAAATGTGAACCACAAATGTCGTTATGTACTTCAGTTAAAGCAATCAATGCCTCCTTAGCATTTAAACAACATAATAAGGTTCCTTCTATGCTCCTACGATACAGGGTATCTCCTAGGGTGACAAATCGGGATGCCTTTTTGACAAAGGTTTTTTGAAGGTTGAGGGTAAATCGACATGTATGACACCTATTCGTAGGTAGGTATAAATGTCATGGTACAAAGCGTCACCAAGACCAACGATTTCACACACAAATTCTAATTCTGGTACCTCGAATGCAGGCACGAGAAGTTTCTCTACCAAGAATTCATATTTTGGAACATTGTGAGGGATGTCCAGTAAGGATCCAATCATTGCCATGACGTCTACTACTCTGTTGTTGGCTCTAGAAATTTTCTCAAATGTGATCTTGATAAAGGATTCCTTGAGAGTCTCCACCAGTTTCTTGTATGGAGTGAACTTGCCATCCTTAGTTTGGTGCTCACCATTCACTTGGTTTATTATCAACTGAGAGTCTCTGTATACTCTGAGGGCCATGATGTGCCACTGCACTGCTATTCTGAGACCTATGGTTAAAGCCTCATATTTTGCAATGTTATTAGTGCAGGGAAACACCAATTTATAGGACCTTGGTATGCAGTCCCCTTGTGGGGTGATAAAGAAGACACAAACTCCTGATCCATGTTGTGTGTATGAGCCATCAAAGTAAAGTTTCCAGTGGTTTGCTATGTTGAGATTGAAGATGGATTCATATGGAAACTCTAAGATGAGAGGATTCTCTGAATAGATTGGTGCTTTTGCAAGCTGATCTACGATGAATTGGTCTTTAATTGTTTTCCACTCCACATATTCAATGTCATACTCTGATAGTATCATGACCCATTTGGCCATTCTTTTATTGAGCATTTCTTTTGATAGTAAGTACTTGAGGGGATCGATTTTGGTGATGAGTTTTATTTTGTGCGCTAGCATGTAGTGTCTGAATTTTTGCGACACAAACACTACTACTAGACATGCTTTCTCAATGAATGAGTAGTTTAACTCATGACCGACCATTGTCTTGCTGATATAATATATGACCCTTTCTATCCCATTTTTGTCGTGCTGAGCTAGAAGAGAACCAAGGGTTATTGTTGTTGTTGACACATAGAGAATTAATGGCTTTCTTGGGATTGGTGGCATTAGGATGGGTGGTGTAAGCAAATATTCTTTGATCTTATTAAAGGATTCTTCACACTTGTTATCCCACTTGTATACTACTCCCTTGTGAAGTAGGTGAGAGTATGGATTCTATTTATCTGCCAGTTGTGCTATGAATCTTCGGATGGACTACAACCTACCTTGGAGACTTCTCAAATTTTTAAATGTTTTGGGTGCCTCCATCTCAAGGATTGCTTTTACCTTTGTTGGATCTACCTCAATACCTCTCATTGACACTATGTATCCTATCAACTTTCTTGATTGTATTCTGAAGACACACTTCTTTGGATTTAATCAAACCTTGTATTCCTCTAGCCTGTCAAAAATAACACTTAGGGTTGCTATGTGATCCTTCCTCTTTATAGATTTGGCTATTATGTCATCAACATAATCTTCGATAGTTTTATGGATCATGTCATGGAAGATTAACATCATTGCTCTTTGGTATGTTGCTCCTGCATTCTTCAAGTCGAATGCCATCATATTCCAACAGTAAGTCCCCTATGGACAAGTGAAGGTCATTTTGTGTTGATCTTCTTTAGCAATCATTATTTGGTTGTATCCTAAGAAATCATCCATCAAGGAAAGAATTTCATGTCCCGTTGTCATGTCTACAATCATGTCAATGTTGGGCAATAGGAAATCATCTTTTGGACATGCTTTGTTTAAGTCCCTAAAATATGTGCAAATCCTGATGCCTCCATCGAGTTTTGAGAGAGGCACCAAGTTTGACACCCATTCTGGATAGTCTATTGGTTGAATGAATCATGCATCCAATAGCTTCTTTAGTTCCATTTTGACTAGCAGGGCGATCTGAGGGTACATTTTCCTGAGCTTTTGCTTAATGAGATTTGCTTCAGGTACAATTTCTAGATCAAGCCCTGGCATGTCAACATAGCTCCATGCAAATTTTACCTGTCTCTCTCTTAAGAAGGTTGTTAGGAGTTCTTGTTCTTTTGACAGTAATGATTTCACATAAAATGTGATGTGCAGGGTCTCCTCTATTCCTAGATTAACTAGATTGCACTTTTCTGCTAGGACCGCTGATTTTTCCTAATGAAGGGCTCTGAAAGGAAGATTGAATTCCCCATCCTCAGGTGCCTCAGAGAGGTTTTCACCATTGGATGCATCCTTTCTTTTTACTTTTTTTTTGTGTCAAAGAGTGCCACAGTGTCGTTTTCACTCAAGGACTTAGATATTATTCTTAATTTCTCACTTTTGTGATTGAGGGATTCAATCGTTTCCCAATAATAGCCCTACATATCTAGCTCAATGATGAATCCTACTTTGTGATCCCCACATGGAATGTTATCCCATAGTCCCATGAATTTTGAGAGCGCCTCATCATTTTCGAATGTGTCAAGAATTAGTGGTCTTTGTTGGTCATAATCGATGAATTGGGGGTAAACTAGGCGGATTTCATGATTTTGATGGTTTGACTCAAAGGATAAGGTGCTAATCATGAGAAGGGTCATATCCTTGAAGAGCCTAGGTAGGTTGGTTATGGGATCCTCATCATCACTACTACTACAAATGTTAGTTATGTCAAATGTGAAGTTGTCTAAGACACGACCTGTAGATACGAGTAAGCAAAGTTTGGCTACAGATAGCTAAGGAGGATTATTGACCTTTCTAATTGGAGGACTTCGGCCCGTATAGTTATATGTAGAGGGGTACATCCAAGGAAAATATTTCTTATTCGCGTCTCTGGAATGATATGTATTATAAGCCCGTTGCCATTTTTATTATAAGCCCCTTGGTGTAATTACTTTATTACACCTTGCATAACTTTACTTAGGCATTATTTTAATTCCTAGGTTTATTATTTTCATCTTTATCTTATTGAGCTAGCTTTTTGCTCAAACTAAGATTAGGGTTTTGCATGCTTGCTTTTATAAGCAAGCCTCTTCTCTTGTATTATTGTATTTCGAATATATCAAATTGCATGTTTTTATGCAAATCTCTGCTTTTTCATTTTTCTCTTCTATGGAAGGTCATTTTTCTAGTTTGCAATCAGATCTTGGTTTCTAACATGGTATCAGAGCCTTGATTTGCAGCCCCTTCTCAGATTTTTGAGAAAATCATTACAGAGTTTGTTTGGGGTCCCTCAAGGGTTTTTCTCCTTAAGTATATTTATGCAGCGTTTTGGATGAAATCAAGTTTTTCCATTCGATTCAAAGCACTGGAAAAGATTGAGGTTTGATGAAAGTCATTTTTTATTGGAGCCGTTTTTAGTTTTGCTTCATAAATCTAGCTTCCACTCAGTTTTAGGAAAAATGATTTCTGGGTTTTGTAGCCAGGGTCGAAATCCGATCTAGGTATCTTTTAGTTTTTTTATTTCTTTCACGAATCTAAAGAAAACAGCTGTACAAAAACTATCACGCGTCATTTTTTTCTCCTAGCTAAAGGTTTAAAAAAAATATTTCTTCATCTTCTACTTGCTGAATCAAAAAATGATTTTTGGGTTTTATTTTTAGCTTCAAAAAATTTCTAGGTTTTTGTTTTTGTCTACTCATTATAAACAGATTTTTCAGAAATCAAATTTGAAGATTCTTCATCATGGAGGCAGATGTGAACATTGGTTTGTGCATGCACTCGGTTTTGTTTTCATGCACTAGGTTTGCATTTTCTCTGTAGTTTATGCATGTTTTGCATTCTCTCCTTTTACAATAATTGGGTATTGTAATAAATGAACTAAGATAAAGTTCCATCAGGGGGGTTTCTTTGCATAATAATATGATTAGAGTGTGCAGCATGCACTTTGATCTCATCTTGTTTTGATGACAACTTACATGGGTTATATCTGGTTTCTTGTTGTTTCTTTTGGCCTCTTTCTTGCTTAGCTGGACACATCTTTGGTTTGCATCGGTTCACACTTCAGATTGAGAGTTTATGGTTATTGATCCGCATTGGTTCAGATCCTTCTCAGTTTGAGGGCCATGTTTTTATGGTTAATGTTCCAAAATTTTGGTGGTACTCATCTTATGGGGCAGTTTTAGTTTCAATTTGGCATTGACATCGAGAGACACAGCTTCCAGATTTTGTTATCATTATGGGTTCATTTTCATCTACTGTTGCTTACATATTCTAGGGTTGTTCCAGTATGTGAGTTTCCAGTGTTCCTTGGCATCGGGTCTGTTGTCACATTATTATGATTCCGTTTTGGTTTCTTGTAGACAGAAGTATCTTTCCTTGCTTGCCGTATTTGGAGTTCCAGTGTTGCTTCATCAGAGTTCTTCCAGTGATTCTTTGCAGTAGTTCATCTCTTTGAAGGGGGTTTTCCTCTTTCTCTTTGCATTTGTAAATGAGTACCTGATCAGGCCTTGTTGTCGGGACTCATATTTGCATAATAATCTGCTTCTCCCTAAGTTGCACTTATGGGGGGGTGTTGGTGTAATTATTTTATTACACCTTGCATAACTTTACTTAGGCATTATTTTAATTCCTAGGTTTATTATTTTCATCCTTATCTTATTGAGCTAGCTCTTTTCTCAAGCTAAGATTAGGGTTTTGCATGCTTGCTTTTATAAGCAAGTCTCTTCTCTTGTATTATTGTACTTCAAATATATCAAATTGCATGTTTTTATGCAAATCTCTGCTTTTTCATTTTTCTCTTTTGTGGAAGGTCATTTTTTTGGTTTGCAATCAGATCTTGGTTTCTAACAATAAGCCCGTTGCCATTTTTCCCAAGTCTCTGGTTTCTGCCATAGCCCATTGCGAGCATCATTTGCAAACCTTTGCTTCTATCATCCATTGGTAAATTGGTTGTTGGTCTATTATCTTGGTATAGAAGATGAGATGGGTCCTCCTTTATGAATTCTTGGTTGAGATATCCCCAACTTCTGAAGTTGGGATATTCTTCAAAAGATGTTTGAGATGTGGAGGCTTCATTTGATTGCAGACGTCCTCGTGATCTGGGAGATTGTGGTAACTCTTCTACCACAAAAGCATTTTTGGGAATCGTGTAGTTTCCACAACCATTATCCTGGATGATGACTTTGATATTGGAGATGGTGGGGATGGCGGGAATGGAAGGTGTCTTTGCCACAAAAGTGGATGCGAGAGTGGTTGGATCAATGTACGGTGTTGATAGGCCTTCATCATTTTTAGGTAATTGAGGTATTTTGTAGTATTTTTCCTCAAGGTTCTTGCAATAGGAGAATGGTTTAGGATCTCCATGGATGGTGACCTCTTGTCCTTCATATGTGAATTTGACACATTGATGGAAATTTGATGCTACTGCTTGCATTGCATGGATCCATGGACATCCTAGGAGAATGTTATAAGGAAAGTCAAATTCCAAGACCTGATAGGTGGTTTCCATGATGGTTGGCCCTACTTGAATAGGAATTCTGATTGTGCCTTGGAACACTCTTTCCTAATCATCATATGCTCTTATTGTAATACCATTTCCTTTATCGATGGAATTCTCTGAGATTTTTAACTACTTAATGAGTTTGAGGGAACAAATATTCAAGCCTGCACCTCCATCTACCAAGAATTGCTTGACTTTACTTTTCTGCACTAGGACCTCTAAGTGGAGTGCATGATTATGAGATGGTTGAGCGGGAAAATCTTAGTTAGAGAATGTAAGGAGATTTAGGGTAATGATATTTCCAACCATAGCTTGGAATTGTTCTGCATCAAGATTTGTAGGGACGGTGGATGAAGCCAATGCTTCCTCAAGGATTTTCTTGTGGGCAGATGATATTTTTAATAAATCCATGATGGAGATTTGTGTTGGAATTCTTTTTAGATGATCATGGACATTGTAACCATTGGGAACAGATTTTGAATTGGACATGAAAGTTCTATTTGGTTGAGATGATCCTGCGATAGTAACTTTTCCGCTTCTTGTGGTGACTCCACACTTGGCCTGAGCTCCTTTGATAGTGATTACTACATAGTATTCATCTAGGGAGGCGACATAATTTTCATACACATGATTCACATTTTTGAAGGTGCCTTTCCCCTTATCAGTGTTTTGTTCCCGTTATTATTATGGTTAGGCATCGGATTCTTATGTATTTTGAGGTTCTGGTTTCCTATTGGCTATTCCACATTTATGATCCTTTGATCAATAAGGTCTTGGACTATGTTCTTTAGTCTCATGCAACTATTCGTGGTGTGCACTTTGATTTCGTGGAAGTCACAGAGCTGATTTTCATTGTACCAAGGAGGTTTAACATCTGGTTCTTGGTAGTTCTCGTAAGTGGAAATCTTGATGAGGTTTTCGTTTAGTAATTTCTTCATAATGACTTTGAGTGGTTCCCCAAGAGTAGTGTACTTTCGTTTGGTGAAGTTCTTGTTTCGTTGGGGTGGTCCTCTTTGGTCATTGATGTTATCGGTCACTTGGTTGTTGTGTTGTTATGTTCGCTTGATGATGGCTTTGGATTTACTGTTGTGGTGCGGGTGTGTTTTGCCAAGGGGCACTAATGACAACTTTGGCATCAATGCACCATCATTGGTAATATTTTTGTTTCTTTCCCATGTGCAATGTTTTTCATTGAAATTTGTGGGTGAGCGATTATTTTGTTGTTCAGGGTATGAAGTTGATCCTCTAGGTTGTGTCATAAAGGCTCATTCAATGTTGAGCGCCTTGGAAATGAATTGGTCATACGTGGTGATCCCTTGGACCTTGAGATGGAATTCCAAGAGGCCATCAAGGTTGGATATGATAGTGCACACTTGTTGTTCCTTGGGCATGTCACATTTTCTTTGATTGGACTTGGATCACCATTGTTGTAGGAATGAAGCAAATGATTCATTCTTACCTTATTTCAGAGAGAAGAGTTCTTCAAGATTGACATCCATGTTGATATTGCATGCATAGTTTTTGATGAATGCGTCTATGATTTCTTGGAATTTCTTGATGCCTGTAGGTAGGCGAGAGAACCATTCCATAGCATGGTCTACCAAACTCCTAGGAAATAGTTGCATCAGATAAGTATTGTCATATGTGACTTCCATGCAATGAACCTGGAATTCCTTGATGTGGTCTTTAGGGTTTCCTATCCCACGGTACTTGTCAAACTTGGGGATCTCAAATCCCTTCAAGAATGGTTTCATCACAAGGCTCTGGTCGAATGGATAAGGACATAAGTTACTAGATGTTCTTGTGGTTCATCTTGATTGAAGGCCGAGCACTTGTTGCGATAGAAACCTGATGTGTGTTGTCACATTGTTTTGTGGATTAGGAGGTGGGATGAAGGTGTTCTAAGGGGGTTCACTGGTGGGTGTGATGGGTGGATTGGTTGGTAGTATTTGCACATTTTGTTGAGCCATGTATGCTTACACTTGTTGTTGTATAAACAATGCTTGTTGTTGGTCTTGTTGTTGTGCTAGGATTTCCTGTTGCTAAGCCTGTTGTTGTGCTTGTTGTTGCACCAACAACGCTTGTTGTTGGGATGCTAATTGGATTGCTTCTTTTTGTTCTTGGTATTTTTTTATCGCTTGTTGATATGCTTGTAGTTGTGCTACTTGTTTTTGTGCAAGATACTACACTTGTGCCTATGCTTGTTGTGCTTGATATTGGGCGTGTGCCTGAGCTTGAGCTTGAGCTTGATCTTGTGCTTGTACTTGGGCTCATGCTTGTTCCACTTGTTGTTGCAATAAGATTTGTGCTTGAGCAAAATTTTGTGCTTGTAATGCAGCTTGGGTTGCTTGAGTAGCTTGCTGAGCAGCTAGTTGTGCAGCTTGTTGAGCAACTAGTTGTGCAGATTTTTGTTTTTGCACTTGTAGGAATTCCTTTTGATAAGCAGCTTGCTGAGCGACCTATAATGCCATACTTTATTGGCTTGATATATTGGAGCTTGGTGGTGGTGGAGGTGGAGGTGGATTTAGGATGGTGTTTTTTGTGGTGGTCAGAGGCGTCGTCATGTTGGTGTTTGGGATTTGATTGGTAGATGGTGCAATTGATGTGGTTGGTCCTTGAGAGACCATGCTTTGAGATGTTAGGGGGGTAGTTGATGATGTGGTGATTTCTTGTGTCGTTTTCATCTGTTGTTGCGATGCCGATGAAAAGTTTTGAAAGTTTGGCATGATGTTTTGATTGATGTTTGGAATGTTGGTTTGATTGATATTTGGTAAAGGTGGAAGCCCTAAGCCAAGTAGTGATGTGGATGATGGTGGCAATGGAGGAAGTGGTGGGAATGTGAGAGATGTGATCTCTTGAGGAAATGGTGTGGTGTCAAAAATTCCCCCTGGTCCAAACATGTCACCCTCTCCTTGCGAAGTTATGGGGAGAGAGGTTTGGGGTGTTGCGTGAAAGGATGATGGTGATGATGGATCATTAGGGTCATGGAAAGTGAGAAGGGCATACTTATGTAATGAATTTTGGGGTACGTTTTGTTCCAAAATGGTGTTTGCATCCAAGTATTGATTATTGACAGGGGGTGTGTTTGAATGGAATTAAGAAATGCACTTCCCTTATTAACATTAGGTTGAGTTGGAGCAAAAGATGTTGTGATTTGAGGGATTTTTTGAGTGATTTTTTTGGGATGGGGGTGTAGATGAGATGGGGAGTGTGGATGAAATTAGAGGCATGAATTCTAAAGATGGTTCCACTATAGAGCTCACATTGAAATTACAAGGTAGTTTAGCCCCTTGTTTTGCTAGTTTGAGCATATCTAGTGAAGGGTTAAGTATCACCATGATATTGATGATCTTATGGTTCTCCAAATTTTGGATCATTTCGGTGATTTCCTCATGTGACATCCCAAAGGTAAGATCTTCTTCTTGGTTTTCCTCTTGTGGATTTTGTGATGATGAGAGAAAGTTAGTTAAAGGATTGCTTGATTCAATGGGATTCAATTCAGAGTTTGTTTGTCTTAGGTCACTTGAAGCGGGTGTTTCTTTGTTGGCTTCCATGTTCTTCTTGTGTTGCGATCTAGTCTGCACCATAAAATAGGGATCAATTTTGAAGAATATAGGAGATGAATCTCTAATTCTTTGGATTGATCTAACTTTAGGCACAAAAGAGAAAATTTAGGACGATTCCAAGATCAAAGGATGATAACGATATGGATGTAAGATGGATGTTTGGAATTCTTTGAAAAAATATTGAAGGGTATGTTTAAACTTTAGGACTTGATTTTGGATTTATTTGTTTTGGATTTGGATTTTGGTGGACTCATAAACTCTAAGAGGTTGGATGTTGTCTTAGAGTTAAATTGTTCACAAGATGCTAATTTGTTTAGGTGTGAGAAGAAGGATTCATCTAAACACTCCTATCCAAACAAGATGATTTTGATAACAAACTCCTAAATCCCAAGATGTTGGATGTTTATCGAGGGATGAATTTGTTCAAAAGTTTTGATAATTTGATCAAATATGTGGAGAAGGATGCATCTACACACATTTAATCAAACAAGTTGATTTTGGATCGATTTCAAATGATTTTCCCAAAGTTTTAACAGAAAGGATGTTTTCAAGCTTTTAGAAGAGTTGATGATAGGATGATTTTGGTTTTGATCTTCAAAGATGGATAAAGGTTTGATTTTGATCCTAGGATGTACCTAAAATGACACTTGTTTACTAGACCTCAGTATTGAAGAACATACAATAATCCTAAGGACCTTTCAACCAAGAAGTGGTTCAAACTGAGCATACATTTCTAGATTGTTCAAAGGGATGAGTCTATAGAATCTTGTGAATTTTTTGCTTATCTTGACATGTTGCTTTTGATTGCACTTCCTAATGTATTTCTTGATAACCTTTCAAGTGTAACTCCTAAATTTTGAACTCTGACTCAAGGACTTTTGTTTTGGGATTTTGACTTTCTTGGAAATCATTAGGAATTAACACATGTGAGAGCCAATTTTTTTATTCTTGCTTAGTGATTTTGTTTTACCACAAACACTTTTTTGATTAGATTTCCAAACTAGATGTCCAATGTCTCAATTTATTTGAATCCCACAAAGCATGTTATGTGGAAATTTGATGAATTTAAGGCAAGGGTTACCTATTGTTTAACTTTACTAGGCAAATCGAGATGTAAATCCAAGTGTTTAGAAACCTCTAAGGATGTGAATCCTAAGGGCAAGCAATAACACATGAATTTGGTCAATTGTATTTTCCTCTTAAAGGGTTTTGAAATTTTGATGATGATATTAAGTGTTTGTTTCCAAATGTTTTTGAATAAGCAAACCGTTTTGTAACCAAGAATAAGCACAACCTTAATGATGTGAAAGATAATATTTGTTGCGTCCCCACTTGGACAAGTCCAGCTACGCTTATCTTTAGTAAATGGTTAGATGTTTGACCCCACTGGCTCCCTTCCACGACACTCACTTATATGGGTCGGCCAAGCATCAACACCCATGAAATTCCCATGACATGCTTTCCATTTCTACTAAATACCATAAAAGTGTGGGGCGGCTTTAGAACGACCGTTCTTACACCAACAAATAGATAGGGATTTTGGCCTTTCTACAACAAGGGTTTTAATTCAGACTTTTCGTTCATAGTAGTTGACCCAATGTGGCAAGAGACCATTGTTGCCCTTCTCATCAAATCCAACCACATGATATTGGCATTTGTTCCAATAGCCACATTTATATCCTGACTGGAAATACTCTCAAGTTTAGAGTGTTATCGGTTGAGTCGTTCCCTTGGGGTGAGTACTTTTTCCCCAAGGCAGACCCTCTAAGATAAACAAAAGTGAGTGAACATATTCATAGTTCAATCAACCTTCGTTTAGAAATAAAGGGAGAACACATACAATAAATTTACTCACACTCACATAATTTGTTCAAATTTAAACCCAAATTGAAGTGTATATGGGAAATTATTTACACAACTTAATTTCACCAAAATCCTTTTGATTCTCAAGATTTTCGTGAGCTATGAGAGAAGCGCATATGTCTTTTGATGACATTACTTTTTGTACATAATTACAAAACAATGCAAACACTTGTTCATTTTAAATCCACAAAGCAAAAGTGAATTCGTTTTAAAGCACCAAAGTAAGTGTGACAATTTTCCTTGTTCAA
Organism: Sequoia sempervirens; assembly: GCA_007258455.2. Lineage (NCBI taxonomy): Eukaryota > Viridiplantae > Streptophyta > Pinopsida > Cupressales > Cupressaceae > Sequoia > Sequoia sempervirens. The sequence continues at coordinate 7,523,952 of VDFB02274714.1, forward strand.
TTATTAAACCCAAAACAAACTTTAGTAAATTTGAGTCCTAATGTTCTTTTTAAGCCTTTTTGTAGCAAGAATTTAAAAGGTTCTTTTTAAAGCCCAAAATGAAATTAGTAAGTCCTAAGCATAAAAAGATGACAATTTTTTATTTAAGAGGAATAATGAAATCCTCTAAGAGTGTTAAACAAACAATTAGAGTGTTTAAAAACACTTGCTTTTGTAAAAGGACATCATCATGCTTCTCTTCCTTTTCGTCTTTGATTGATCCAACCTACAAGAAAGTCAGTTGATCCTACAGAAACAGAGGTCAAGAAAGCAGAAAATAGAGAAAATAACCATAATTTGAAAAAAAGCATGTGCTACAAATAAAATTTCACTTTATACTCCCTCCAGCGGTGCAATCCACGAAGGCGCCGCAGTTTGATTTCACCAGCAGTGCTATATAGTGTCGCTTATCAATCAGCGTTGCTCTACAACCAGACCAGTGAGCATGAATGTGTCGCCCTTTTGGCTAGCGGTGTAGTTTGTATTTTTGAAAGATTCTTGTAGGTAAAATAGGTTCAACAACGTAGTTTGGAATTCAAAATTCTGGACAGGAAGACAAAGGCATCGCAATTTGAAGCTTCAGCGGTTCCATATAGTGACGTTAGAGAACCAACGGTGCTAAATAGTGATGCTGAGCTTCCAATGGTAGAGTTTTCCTATAGACAAAGAAAAACACATAAATTTTGACAAAAAGATGATTAGAAAACGAGATTGCCCTCCTTCTAGTGCCAAATGTACAAACCTAGATCCCAAACTCGCAATTTCACAAGAAACAAACAACAAATTAGATAGAAAGCAAGCTAGAATGTAGATTCCTCAAGAAATTCATTTAAATTGCAAAAGAGAGAGAGGAAATGAAATGAAGAACACAACAAAACTTAAAACACATCAAATCCTATTCTAAAACAAAGCAAACTCCTAATCTCTTGAGGGAATTGGTGCCAATTTGATGTGAAAATTCCCCCTTTCCTAACTCCAATGATGCAATGAAGATGATTTGATGATGAAAGTTGATCCACTTTGATGAAGGGTGATGAATGCTCCAATGAAAACCTACATAACCTAGCTAAAAATTCGAAAGTATGGATGAAGATTGCTAAATATTTGAGCATAGTAAGTTTACTCAAATTGTGGATGCCAAATATAATAGAGGAGCTCTCTATTTATAGAATGACAAGTTGAAAGAATACCAAAAATAGAGCAATGTGGGACTAAATTTCATCCAATGACAAAGTGCCACTTGTCAACATTTGAATGGGCCAAGGATGTGCAAGTTTTGATGAATGTACCAATAAATGCCAATATTTGAATTTTGAAATTATATTAATGGCAAGGTGGAGGGAGAGTCAAATGGAGTTAATATGGCCACTTGGCTCAATGCAAAAGGACTTGTAAGAGGGAATGAATGCCTTGTTGGAAGGACAAAGTCAACCTAGATTTTAATTTCACATTTGAAGAATATTCTCCAAAGATGCCATGTTGAAGATAAATAGAGATTTAATAAATCAAATAACTCTATTTTCATGTGCAAGTGGCAAAAGATGCAGGATGGGACATGAGAGAAGATTAAATTAATCAAGGTTAATTAATTTAATGAAGGGATTAGATGATTTGACTAATTGATTTAGATTTGTGGGTTGAAATAAATCAAAGAGAGGTGAAAATGATTAAAACCTAGTTAAATAAATATTTTGATTTATTTAACCAAAGGGGGTGATGTTTGATTAAATTAGATAAATGTTTGATTTATTTAATTTAATATAGGAACTATAGAGATTTAATTAAATAAAATGAATTATTTAATTAAAACAGAGATTTAGGAATTAATTAAATAAAATGGTTTATCTAATTAACGAGAGATAATGACTTAACAAGATAAAATTGATTTATTTTATTAAGAGATGAAATGTGATGAATTTAATCAAATACAGGTTATTCAATTAAATGGTTAGACTGAGGGATGATTTAGGATGAAATGGTGTTAGTAGTTAGGATCAAATGCACAATGTCAATCAATACATTTTACGTGTCTACAAAATCATATAATGATTTCTTTAATTGCAAACCAAAATTTTCTTTCCCTTCACCACAAAACCATTAGGCTATCACATAAATTTCCTCTTCAACATCCCCATATAAAAGTACAATTTTAACATCAATTTGCTCTACTTTAAAATCACAACTAGTAGTGATAAAAATTTGGAATCTTATGGAGGTTAGCTTAACCACAAGAGAAATATCTCACCAAAATCAACTCCTTTTTTTGGGAGTACCCTTTTTCCATCAATATAGTCTTGAACCATTCCAACATACTATTTACTCTATTTTTTTTGTAAACACCCACTTGCACCCAATGGGCTTTCTTCTCCCAAGTAAACTCACACGATCCTAGGTATCACACTCCTTTACATGGACTCCATCCAAGGCTCATATTTTTTTGAAGAGTAAACTTCCTAGACATATCTAAGCTTGTCATCAATACAAGATAAAAAAATACACAACACAAATTTGGTGGGATATATTTGTCTATTTTTTTTTTGTCTCATAGATCTCATCAACAATAAGCTCTCTTGAATCTTCTTTCTCTCTAATTTTAGACTTGACATGAGCATTTTTTTTGTTTGTCAATTTTTGTCTCAAAGTGAATTGTCTTTCTTTATTTTCTTTGGTTGTTCCAGACCAAAAACTATTCTAAATTATTTAAAAATCACATCCTTAGAATAAAATATTTTCAAGGTTAGAGGATTCCAAAGGTTATAACCATTGATGTGCTCATCATATTCAAAAAATATACACTTATAATACTTGAGATCTATCGGTGAATTTCTTTTTGTAATGATGTATCATTGAAATCAACATTTCTCACCCAATGGGTAGCAACATATATTCACAACAACTAAAGAAACTTCCATTAAATTGGCATTTTTTCTTTATTTTTGACAATGGTAACTCCCTAATAAGACGGGAGCATTTTGAGATTTCTATGTACTTTTATTGGAAAGGACAAGAGGGGACAAAAATGAAAAATAGAAAACATACAAAGAAAACCTAGATGAAGAATGTAAGAAAACTACCTATGGATTCCTTGAGAACAAATGGGGGGAAATAGTAGAAAAAAAAGAGGGAGAGTATCTAGAGTTAAATAAGAATTATATTTTAACCCTAGAATCATGACAATAAGAAGAAAAATGAAGATTCAAACACTAAGTACTTTTCATGAAACAAACATGAAAGAAATAATAAATGTATTTTTATAGTAGACTTAACAATGACATAAAAATTCATGGAGAGAGAGAGATAACAATCTATAGATTGCTCATCAAGTTCCTTCAAAACTTAACACAATTTCAATTCTTTCCTTGCATATTAATGAAGATAATCAACAAAGAAGGGACTTCACATCAGACTTAAGAATGACACAAAATCACTAGAAGAACTTGAACACATAAATAGTTTAGAAATTCCTTTATTTTTCTATAGATGGGCTCAAAGTCCCATAAAACTCCTTGTACAATCTATTGCATGCTTGTAAAAAATATCTTTAATCACAATCCTCAATTTCATAACTAATTATGTAACCCCCTTACAATGATACAACTTCACTTTTTATAAGAAATGTTTTCCATTTTCTTGTAACTACTAAACTACCCTCTTTGAGGTTTGCAAATGCTAACATACAATACATTTATGCGAATTAATTTTTAAAGATTATTATCATAAACATTAGAAATAAAAACTTAATGATAAAACATTAATTTTTTTTGTGTAACTTTGATAGGCATACTAATGTCATGGGATTTGATCAAATATTTGGTTATATGAAATCATTCTTCAAAACCATTTTGTCCAACATATCATGATAACATCTGTAGATGCTGATTCTTGAAACAAATTGTCTCCCCTTCTACTATTAGATTACTTGTACAATCAGACAAGAACTCCCAAGTTGAAATTCCAAATATGCAAAAATTGTTCCATTTTCATTTTTTGTTTTCAGTTAATGGCCTCAATTTAGAAAGGTCACCTCACTTCTTGAACTGAACTTTATTTTTTAACTATGCCATTCAATGTATTATCGACACAACATCCAAATGATTTTAAATAGGCACAAGGATTTCATATTCTTTACATTTTTCCACGAGTCTTTGAGGTCATCCCATAATATCTACTACTAAATGCACTCTATGCAATCACTTTTATTGAGTTAGGTTCGTCTTAGGCATCACAGTCCCTCATCCATGTAGGATAATTCCAAAAATTAAGGGTTCCATTGGCTTATACCCCACGTATGATTATATCTTTATTTCAACTTCTGTAATTTTTTTTCTCCTTGAATTCCATGATTAAGCTAAATAGAGTACGATGAAATTCTTTATCCTATCAAGTGATCGACAAAGAACTTACATACCATTAAATGCTTGTAAAGTTTCCTAGAAGAGACAACACTAGATGGGAAAGTGAGTTAATTGATTGCATTAGTGAATCCTTGGGTTTCAAAACACAATCCTGCATGCCTCCTATAAATAACACCTTCCTTACCAGTAATACCATTAACAAAATAAAAAACTCAAGAACTGGAAGGATCCATTATCTTGACATCGGTATATGGAAAATTCATTATCAGCAATTTACTGCCAAGTAAAATTTACTGTCAGCAATTCACCGCGGCAGAACTAACCTCATTAATATTTTTAATAAAATCAAAGTTTTCGATATATATATATAGTAAAAAATATTTCTCTGTTGTGAATTGTTGACGGTGAATTTTACTTGACCGTAAATTTTCCTTGGTGAATTTTCCACCACGATGAATTGCTGACGGTAAATTTTCCGTTGATGAAGTGTTGGCGATAAATTTTCCTAAAGCGCTTGACATCACCCTTCAATTCCATAATAACTAAACCTCCAAATCATGTTTACACACTTATTCATCCATTGCAACAAAAATTTCAGACAAATTCTACTATTCCTTAGGCTTTGATATAAGTTCATACCAGGTCACAAAGCTCTAATTTTTGGTGAGGAAGTGAGGCTACTAATTTCACAACTACAAATTGCATTTTCTTAAAAATTCCAAAAACCATTTCAACAAGTCCATTTTGTATAAATCTTGCAATCATTTCTTTTTGTGAGTTGCTCTCAGAGGCATTCATGTCAAATGCCTCATGTACCCTGTCTATACTTCAACGTTTGCATACAATTTACAAATCATGACGTCCAGGATACCACATTTCATATATGCTTTTGTCCGAGAGAGTACAGAAATCCAACTTCCTTATACTTAGGTGGATGTCCATTCTTTGTTTTAAATCTCCCATGTTTTTGCAGGCTGTGGGAAATGTGCAGTGTTACTCAGCTTATGGCGGTAGCATTTGCTCGAAAGTTTTTAATGCCTTTTTTAACAAAGACCCATTTTCGAATATATCCTGCCAACACATCTGTCTTCCTCCTTTGCATATATTTCTACGATGGAGTTGTAAACTTATAATATCTGATAAAAATCTCTTCCCAATACATATTTATGGGTGTTGATACTGTGTTTCAGAAGCTGCGATCTTCGCCCAGGTAGTGGAAAGTGGCTGGCAAAGAGTGGAATTTAACTTAAAGTTTACTACAAACCCACTACTTCGAGGACTCACAGGAATTCACAAAACTAAAAAGACGTAGACAACCTAAATAAAAAGATAAACCATCAATTTAAATCATTCTAAAAGAGTTTTAGAAGTCTAAGAAACTAATTTGTAGATAAGAAATTTTAGTCCATAACATTCTAGTTACAATTAACATCAAACATCTATTTAGTCAAACAATCAACAACAATAATCCATTTTCGAGGAATATAAATAAAAGAGATGAAATCAAAATTAGGTGACGAGGGATGAATTTGCTCCTCATACAAAACTAACCTTCTACAAGATGTTAATTTTTTTCATTATTTAGAAGGGAAGCTAAAATTATAAAATCCATCTCATATATATCATTTTTTCATACTTAGTTCACAAGCTTTCTCCATAGCCACGAGGACAACCCAAGCCTTCATTTGATTATTAGTAATAATCTCCATAACTAAAGAGAAAAAAAAGTGAATTGACCCAACACTAGATCTCTCCCAACCCCAATCTTTGTAGCACCCATATTACCTTGTGAAGAACCATCAATATTAATTTCAAAAGTACCTAATAGAGGAGACCATTTACCAACTCTATTTTCCCTATTTAAAGATTTCATCCTAGGATTAGAAGGAATTTTAGAATGTACCCTAAATCTAACTTCGTTAAAATCAAATTGTCAGAAGTAGATATGACAACCTCCATATTCTAATTTGATGCAGTCACAAATGGAAGGTTTAGGGAAATGACTGTTCAATTGTGCAGCCTTAACAATCGAACCCACAACTACAATATAATATAATAGTACACACAAAGAACAAAAGAACATTCAATATGGGTAAAAGTACAAAGAGGTTTAGGGAAATGACTGTTCAATCGTGTAGCCTTAACAATCGAACCCACAACTACAATATAATATAATAGTACACACAAAGAACAAAAAAACATTCAACATGGGTAAAAGTACAAAGTTGTGTCGCACTTTCAGCCAACTTATCAGCACAAGTGAATTTAAGTATTTCTAACTAAAAATATATTTTGGTCAAACATATGATCTTGTAAGATTCACTCTAGCTAAGTCAGATATATCCACAACTTTTCCAACTAAAATTGTTGGCTGCATATGTAGCACCACTTTGAGGCCAATTTATAAAAAAAAAGATTTATTTGAAAAAAATGATGTTTTAACAATTTTTACTCATATAAATAACATCAAAAAAAATTATATAAAAATACTCTATTTTAGATCCATTAGTCTAGTTTTCATATATATATAATTAAATTATTATTTATAAATATTAGGTTGATTACCATGACAAGGAAAATAGTAAAACTAATTAAAAAAAAATTGAAAAAAATATGATGCACTCGATAAAAGAATCTATATTAAAACTAAAGTATTTTTTTTTTCCCATTTTAGATAAATAGATAATATGAAAGTTGGTGTCAAATGAAAACAACTATATTTTAATACGCACACATTTTAATATTTATTAAAATTGGAGAAAAAAAATCCATGCACTAAAGTTTCAAGTTATAAATACACAAAAAATTTGAAGGAGAAAAAATAAAAATTACTATATAAAGGTTGACGTCTCATGTGACCTCATTTTTTAGCAACTAAATTATGGTGTCAATTTATAAAAAACTATATTCAAATAATTTTTTATTTTTATTTTTAAAATACAAGCATAAAATATACTAAAAAAGAAATACTTCATTAGTTTACATCATTTCAAAATTCAAAACATATATGTCACTTTTTAGTGATTAAAATTTAAAAGTTGGACCAGTGTTGACCGTTTCCTTTAAAAAGTGTGACACAACTTTGTGCTTTTACCCACTATATATCACAACAATAAGACATAAGATTTATCCTGGAAAAACCCTAAAATGAAAAAACCTAGCCTCCAAAAGAACTATCCTTATTATATTAGATTCTCAAAACTCAATACACATTCCATATTCCACTATGACTTCTTTTCCCCTAGGCCACAACCCAAGACTTCAATAGGTTCATACACAAAGTATAAAACACGTCATCACCTTTGCATAACATGTATTTCTCCATATTGAATCACTCATCCTACTTATTCTTGTTGATTTTTTGTAGCTCGAAAGGTGGAGTATGCAATTGCTTTAAAGCAACTCGAGTTAGATATTCAACAACATTATTTATTTATTTATTAGTAGAATGTTTCTGGGTTTGTGAGGTTGAGAGAAGACCAAGAGCAATTTTATGTGTGAGTTAGGCCAAATAATGTAAGGAAAGTTTCTTTTCTTGCACGTTGATGTAAATCAATAGGGCTATATATGTAAGATTGTTGTAGCAAACTAGAATCGTATTTTTGTAAGGAAAGTTTGCTGTTAGGCTGAATAGAAGATCCAACATTTGCAGGTTTTTTCCCATATTGGGGTTTCCTAGATAATTTTGTGTTATTGTGTATGTATGATTGGCTTGTTATTTTTGCTTCCACTATTATTATTTAATAATCAACCCAGTGTATTAATTGTTATAAATCAGATAGATAAATTGTTTTGATTATATTTTGTGAATTTTATTGAGCAATTAATTTGTAGCTGGGTTATAAGAAATTAATAATTCTACTATTGCTTACATCTCTATCAACCAACTCTTCCTTCTCTCTTTCTTTCCACACTCTCCCATTCTTCTTTTTCCCTCATTTTCCTTTGATCAATTCCAAGTCATGCTTATATACCATCCATGATTCTCCAACACAATCTACGTTAGCCAAAGGTTGGCAAAAAACTTTAGGTCACATGTAACATGTAGCTAGCCAAACATGCACCTCAATCCCAAATCACCTATGTTAATGTAGGAAATAGCACCATGTGTTTCATATCATAAGCTTTACTAGTCCCAATTCATTTTCACATGCTTCCCCTTGTTGGTATACGTCTCCAGTTGTTGGTGCGAACTCCTAACTTCTATATAGTCATCCTTATAAACATAGTCTCCACTTTGATGCCTCTAGATATTTTTGTGGTAAACCAATCTTTTAAATTTTGAATTTTGGATATGTCACGCCTCTTAACCAACTCCAGCTAACCTCCAAACCATGGGTCCATATAATCAATTGTGGTAGCCTCCAATGATAACCATTGCTTACTTACAACACAACACACAATGACAAGTAATCCAAATCAATTGAAATGACTTCCATTCCATTCAGATTCTCTTGCATCAGACTCTTAGGGTTCATTGAAAAGTGAGCCTCTCACTTGCCCAACCATCCATCCTTAATTGTATCTCGGCTAGTGGCCCGATTATGCATCAACTCAACAAGTTTGATGATCTATAACAGATCATTGCACTGCCTTAATAGTTGGTAGTTTGTACAGGTCTCCTCTGCAAGCTGCCTCAGGATAAAAAAATTCCATCATACTACTTGATACAGAGATCACCTTCAAGCAAACAACCTCAAGGACTTGGCATGAACTCTCCTACTCTTCAACAATTTGACTACATACTCAAGGAAAACCAATGCTAATAAACCTTTTACTCTTTGTAATATACCTCAATTTAGCATTCAAATGACCAAAACTTCCTTGAACTCTCTCTATGGTCCTTCTTGCCCCTTAGAGCAAGCTACGACTCATTCTACATACCCTTAACAAATGTTAGAATTTTCAACCTTAACTTGCCTCCTCAACTTACCTCGTAGTGATGGTATATATACCTAGCTCTTTCTTCGCACATACTACCCTTAGAATGCTCTCTATTTCCTAACACTTCCTTTATTGTGGTATGATTTATTACTACTCCTTTTGTGGTAGAATCTCTTGTCATCCCTTCTTCCACTACGATATATACATTTTTTCTATTATGCTCCTTACATGTCCTTCCTTGCCTCATTTCAATCTAAGTCCTCAACACATGAATAGTTATACCTATAATTTTTTTTGAACATACCTATAACATGTTTCCAACTCAATCCATCGACCCATCCATAATTCATTTGAATATTACCAATTATAGATTCTTTTGTCCACATTCTATTCCAACACATTTTTGAAGCGATTCTTTAATCCATAAATGTTCCAAGGTTGTAAGTCCCAACATTTTTATTTTATATGCCCTTGTCTATTACAATAAGAACAATGTATACATGGCATTCTTGGAGTTAGTTCAGTTAAATTTGTAACACATGTAACATCAGTTTTATCTCTTTTACCCAAAATATATCCAAGACCTTCACAATTTTGTCTCACTATTGGTTCAATAGGTTCTTTGATGCCTTAACTATTTTTTTCTAATTCATTACCTTCATAACCCATTTTTTTCATCATATTCAAACCAACAATCTTTTGAAAACATTTTTCATTACTCTAATCACATCCAACAAGATTTGCATTTTCAAACATATTACCATCTTCATCCTTACATTCTTTACTTAAAGAAGTTTCAGCTATAATAAACCTATCAAATGATTAATCAAATGAACCACACAAGTCTTTTGTATCACATGTTGAAGGATTTGACCTTAGTTTTTGCCACCTTGTGTAATAAAAAAAAAGAATAAGCCTTAGTTTAAAATACCACAATTGATTTTTGAAGATTGAAAAGACATTTAGAATATTTTATATGATTCATTTGTTCATCTCTTTTTTTACATATATATTACTTTTAATTGTTAAGAAAATATATTAAAAATAAATAAATAATTTTAACAATAATATATACAAATTATTGAGGTAAAAAATAATTATATTTTATATTGAAGCCTCAAAAGACTTTGGTATTTTGGATCATTAATATCCTAAAAAGATACTAGCATTTTGCATCATGAATATCTTCCCCTTCCCAAATATTTGTGTATTATGAGGCATGAGCAACATTAATGAATAGTAATTTCTTTCACAAATTTTTGTGTGATAAATAAAAAGAGCCTATCATTAGCAACCAAATATATTGTCATCACACATGCCAAACAAGGGGTGTTAGGTGATCTCCCTCTTATACAAGTGTTTTAAATTGTTTCTTCGAATTAACAAGCCAATAGACTTGAAATTAATGAATCAACTTCACATAATTTTGATATGTTGCAAAACAGATATATCATTATTTCCCAAACCCACTTGTGCTAAAATCCTTTAAAATAGGGCATTTACTCATTTCTCTCACACAATTGCAATGATGGATGTCCAAATTAATAAGAGGATGTTTTACCCTTTAAAAATGAGAGTCTCCTATGCATGAATGCTTTGACAAAGCTGAAATGGTTAAAATATTCTACATTGATATTGAAATTATTGAGGATGCTCTATGCAAAGTAATTGGGAGGAACCTGCTCATAGACTTCTCTCACATTTTATATCCTTCTAAAGTAATCACTAATTTTATTTCCAATGCTATAGACCTCACCCAAGATTTTGAAATAGTGAAAGGCCTAATATTTGAATATGTCGAAGATCATATGATTTCTAAGGAGTTTTTTCACTCTTCCATGAAAAACTATGACCTTTATAGTGGTTGTACATTGATTGTGTGTTTATTCACATATAAGGATATTGAAAATTATCTAGCCATCAATTACATGTTTAAATAAATTAAACATGACCTAAAATATATTTTATTCGACTGGATAGGGTCTACCATTATCATTCATTGGTAATATTAAACATAATAAGAATATAGGGCATGGGAAATGTAAATTTTTGTTAATTTTTTATTGACCTTTAAATATGTCTATGAATTTTGAGAGCTTTGTTGATACCTTGTCTATGAATAGGTTTTCAATATAAGAGTTTTTATTGTTAAACCTTTTGATTATTATATTGGTCTAAGATTCCTATGAATTGAAAGTGTATTTTACCTATTCATGTATGTGTTTAATGTTTTAGCACTATAATCATTTGGAAATACTATTTAGTTCTATATTTAGTTGAGATTAGTAACTTTTTTCAAGATTGTATTGGTTTGTGCTTAATTGAGATTAGTAATTATTTTGTAAGACTACATAGTTCTATGTTTATTTGAGCATTGTAATTATTATGTAGGACCTTAAAGATCCGAATTTAAAAGAGAACTATAATTTCTTTATATAATCATATATCACAAGTGTTTTTCAAAATCATTGTAAGGGTTAATTTTGACCATATAATGTATGTTCTTGTATCCAAGAATTATTAATGATGTGTTTGGCCTTATACAATGTTTATCCAAGGATTTTAAAATGATGTGTTCAACTATATAGGCCAATGCTTATCCAAACATTGCTATTGATGTGTTTGGCCATATAGGCATGTGTTATAGGAGCTTCATGAGAATTGTGTTTGGCTAAGATTATGTTAATCCAAAATTAGGAATGATTGCTATAAACAGTACTATTTTATGTTGTCAATAAAACTAAGCCTTATTAGGTTGGGCCTTTTATAAATGATGTTAATAGGATCTTATCTTTAGAAAGAATAAGGTGAATATTGTGTATAATGTATCAACCTTACCAAGACTATAATTAATTGGGAATATTGTTATCTTTGATAGGTATGTAGTTATAATGAGTATTTGATGGAAAATGGACCATCAACAAGTCTATATGCTCTATGCAATTATTATAAATAGTTGACCATAAAACATACCAAAAGTCTAAGGTATTTTACAACTTATTATCTAGTTATGGGAAGGATTTTTTTTCTATATTATGCCTTATCTTTTGTAATGTAATTATCTATTGTAAAGTTTTAAAATGATATATGCACTTATATGGGTACATATGTCTATAGAGTTTATACATATGTACATATACATTAAATATGTATATGGATGTTATTTATGTTGTATGGTGATGTAAATACACACACACACAATTATTATCTTCATGTAAAAATGGATAAATTATTTATCTAAAATTATAGGTAATTGTGATTACCGTTGAAACAAAAAGATCAATGTTTGGGCTAGGGATGTTTGAGTATATAAGGTATAATTATATATGTCATTATATTATAGAACATAGATATTAGGTTCATATTTGATGTGAATATGAATATAATTGTTTATTAAAACCATTTTATGAACTTGAATGTGAAAGTATAATTGTTGATAAAGCTATGTGCACAAAGTTGTGACACAAAAAAGGTGCCACTTTCATGTTTTAAACAAAATTGTACGTTTGGCGAGTGCCAAATTTGTTGCACACCAAATGAGAAAAGCTAATAAAAAACCTAACTCTTTACCCTCATTTTACATTTTCAACATTCCAAGTGTCACGGTTTTCCTCTTCTCAACCCGTGCATGCCAAATAGAGTCTAATTTTTTCACTTGGATCTTGTGAATCTTCGTGAAGATGCCGCCAAGATGTCACAAAGGTGAAAGAGGTATGTATTTATGGTTTTTAGTTTCAAATTTGAATTAAATTATAGATTGAATTAGGTTTTTTAATTAAAATTTCTTTTAATTTCTAGGAAATGAATCTCCACCTCCAAATATTAAAAATTCTCAATCACTTCCTCATGAAGACCCTCATGAACAATAACAACACCAAATTTCTCCCTCAATTCATATAAATCCTGTAGGAACACAACAAAATATTCTAGGGAAACTAGAAAACAACAAAAAATAACTTGAAGAATTGATTGCAAGGTTAAATGATATTGTCACAACATACCCTCATAGGAGAGGCCTTGTCGAATCCCTATAGTCTATTGTATCTCATGTAGGATCAATGAGCACACAATTTAATTTTTGGTCAAATAAGAGGGAGGAATTAAAAAAATATATGAAAATAAAAATTTGTATGTGATGTAGGTTGTTTTTTAAGAACCAAAATTAATCTCAACCATTACCTATAAATTTTCCATAATTCAATGATCAATAACGGTGAGGATTGGCCAACGAATAGGTGAAAGCTTGATAGGCTTTCCCTCTACACTTTGGGTTGTACAAGGCCTGAGAGGGTGATCCTTACAATGTTTTAAATGACACTCTTGTGCCAAATCACCACAAAAATTGTGAACAATAGATACATTCCCATAATTTGTAAGTTGGAAAATCCTAAAGAATCTAGCTAATTCTTTAACAAATGACCACCTAAAGCAGGGAATGGATGATTCCTCATGAAGGTGTATAAAATATTTTGTATATGGATTTATTCTTTGAAAGGTAAGACTAACTCAATTACATCAAAGATTACTAAATTAATAAAGCAATGCTTTATCCATGGGTGACAGATTCAAATTTGCAGCAAACTGTAATACATAAACAATCCAATCTTAGCATTCATAGAATATTGTGCTATTGCCTTGCAGTAAAACAACTCAAGATCTCCCAGAACAAAAACTAATTATTAATCCTTATACTTAATCACATAAACCTATGATCTCATCAAAGCATTTAATTAATTCTTTGAATTAAAGTAGAGACAAAACCATGTACATTCTATTGAAATGATGGATGCACAATGTCCCCAAAGCTGTAGCCTTCAAGAGGACCTTTTCCAAGAAGAACTTCACCCACACAGAAAGTGTTGCAACTAAGGGCATGCAAATGGAGATTATATGATTGATATCTAGAATATATTACAAATGTACATATTCCTTGAATATATAGGCATGAGTGATATACAAGATGCAATATGATGTTTCCATGTATCTTGATCTAACATGTGACAACATGTAAACCCTAACCACCTACCTAGGGAATGATAAAGTGATTGAGATAAGTTCTAGAAAAGACAACTCGTCTTCTAGAAGGAATCTTATCTCCTACAAACATGGAAAGGGTAATGACCCTATTATTAATGCAACCTAGGACTTAATTAATTAAATTAAATACCTAAGTTAACTTATGCTAGTGTAATTATAAATAATTAATCACACTAACACCCCCCCATAAGTGCAACTTAGGGAGGAAATAAAAAATACAATGATTATGCAATGGATGATGGGTCCTAGCTACATGATGGCCATATTAGGTACCCATTTACAAATGATATGAAAATGTGACTAATCTCCCACGAACGGAGAAAGGGGAAAAACCAGTGGGAAGAAAACGCCTCTCCAAAAAGGAGATGAAATGCAAAAAAGTGAGGAAGGATGGAGGACTCCATAATACCCCCTAAGTACACCATCTGTCACATGGATACAATACAATCAATAGCCCCACCATAGGAGGGAAATATAGAGACTATATAGCCCCCCAGAACATGTGATCACCTGCAAAAATGGTAAGTGCATGTAGACAAAGCATGATCCAATTTCGACAAACAACTTGTCGCCCTTTCAGAAGAAACAAAACCAAGTGCAAATTTAGGGAAGCTTCCCATTCCAAATAGGAATTGAAGGAAGGTACCAATGAATGTGAATGATGATGTCTCTAAAAACTGCTCATGTGTCTCCATGCCCAAGTAAGATGAAGATGCCACAATCAATGAAGAGGGTGACAAACCAGGACAATACAAAAACTGATGCTGAATAAGATCCAAAGACCACAATATAATGATCCTTCCATTAAAGGAATAGATGGAGACCAAATTGCCCCCCCTGAATGAAGTGTGCTCAAAACCACTGAAAGATGTCTGAAGCAACAAAGGTGTCCAAACTACATGTCTCCCACTAGGAAGAAGAAAATCCAATGGTAGATGTTGAGGAAAATCCAACTCCTGAATCAAATGAGAGGGAAGAAGTCTCATATAGGAAATCTTTGAAGAGAAAAAAAGTGCCTCCAAGGTAGTCTATGGATCCCCAATCAAGGTTGAGACAAAGGAATGTGAAGACTCAAGAAAACTCTCCAAAGTAGGATCTGAATAGAGGAGTAATATCCCCTCAAGAATGTCCTTCAAACCTATAGAAATAGCCAAGTCAACAATCCCTAAAACAAAGCCATCATGTGATTTCAAGTCTAGAAAATTGAATGTGTCTCGATGAATGGAGATGATGGAAACTTTAATCAATGAATTTGGACAAGGAATCATTGAATGTGAAGGGATACCAATACTCTCTGATGGAGAAGGAACATCTGAAGAAGCCTTGTCAACCTCTTCAGAAGATTCAAGCCAATCCAAATCTAAAAGCTCCTGAATAACAATATCATCATGGGGCACCTGATCTGAAGAATAACATTTTGAATCATGATCATAAAGGAATGGAGGAGTGTCAGAATCTCCATATAGCTCCAAAATCTTAGTCCAAAGGATATGAGGACAATCACAATGATCAATAGAATTCAAAACATCGCATTCCTCATGAAACTTTACAACAATTTGAGGTGTATAAAATATTTTCTATACGGGTTTGTTCTTTCAAAGGCAAGAACAACTCAATTACATCAAATATTACCAAATTCATAGAATAATGCTTTATCCATGGGTGACGGATTCAAATTTGTAGAAAATTGTAATACATTAGCAATTTAGACTTAGCATTTATAGACTATTGTACTATTTCCTTGCAATAAAACAACTCAAGATCTCCCAGAACATAAACTACTTATTAATCCTTATACTTAATCACATAAACCTATGATCTCATCAAAGCATTTAATTAATTCTTTGAATTAAAGTAGAGACAAAACCATACATTCAACTAAAATGATTGAAGACCGATAAAAGATCCTTGATCATTTTATTCATAATTGATGTGATAAAATACATAGGAGAGAAATTGTTCTAGAATTTTCATTTCTCATTTAGATGCCATTATTGCTATAAAACTATTATTCCTATTAAAAACTAGAATTCATACCTAAGACTCAAAACTATTCTATTCATTTGTGCTTGAAATACAAAATCTCATTACATGAGTTCAAAACCTTCTCCAACCAAACAACCATGCAATTGGCCTTGAATTCCCATTTATAGAAACATGGGAGCAACAAGCTTCAAGCCAAATCACACTTACAATCACATTTTACATTTGACATTCATTTGAATTTGAATTTCAAAACTTCCCCAAGCTGTTACATTTGCATTTTGATGAAGGGGGAAAACATATAAGACAAAACTTATTCTCGATTCACTGAACAAGATCTATATGCCTTCCAAAAGGAATCTTTCATCATTGTAACAACACTGAAACATATTCTCTGGCAAGAGCGAAAATTTCTTCCACGTGCACACCCAGTCAACATAAATTTTTAAAACAAGAGAACAATAAAAAGAGAGAGAAAGCAGACCCCATCGACATCATCACATTTGTCATCAATTAGCTAAGAGGATATAATATTTTGCAATAATTCATAATAGGATTAATCTGTGAATTTATTGAGCCATGTATTATATTCCTCCTCAATTGGTCATTGTATGTCCAACAACTATTACACTTTTGTATTGTGTTGGTTGTATCTTGCATCAATTAGAATCTAAGCCTCTTTGACAAATGTATCCATCCTCACTTCAATTCTTATCATATTATCAATAGATGGGTTCAACATGGTGTAATCAGTGAGACTGAGCATTTGCTTGATTGTGGGAGTAGGCCTACCAACTTATCTTTCCATGCAACAAACTCCTTCAATTCACCTTCATCAATTAATATCTTGGGCATACCATTCCCTTCCATATCTCTAAACATTTTCAACTTATTATGTAATTGCATGCCTAGATTTCCATGGAATGTTGTAATCTCACTTAAAAAATCAATTGCCTTTAACAGATCAGGGATGTTGGTTGGAGCCTTAGGGTCCTCTTGCATTTGAGGCATCATTTCTTTTAATGCTCCAACCCTAGTACTCCACTTGCTCCATTCAGTTTGGAATGCATGTTAAACTAGCAAATACTTCTTGTTTGCTTCATGAATATTCTTGTATACATCCCAAAAATTATCAACCTTGTTTACTATCTTAGCAACCCTGTATTTTAGAAAATCATCAAAAATATCATTTGCAACCTTGGTAGTTTCCTCCTTAGCTCTCTTGACATTATCCTTTTCTATTTGCACCTCCTTCTTCAAACTCTAAATTCCTAATGTCAAGGTCTCCCTATCTTGAGTTGATAAATTTGAAGAGGATGAGGAGGGTGAGGGTAGTGATCTTATTGACCAATAACCTTGTGTTGTAGCCCTCATTTTATTACACTCATCCAAAAGAATATTGTAACCTTTCAACAATGTATTGTATTTTTTTGTGAGATCTGTGCAGGGTTAGCACTTAGCATGACAGCGTGCACAGTCAACTTTGTAGCTTGGAGTGGGGTTATGTCTATGGCCCTCTTCACCACAACTAAAATAATGGCTTCTTCAATACACTTGACAACCTCAAGTTTTCCAGTGTTAGGCATCATTGACCAAATTGCAAGAGCATGCAATTTTGGGCTAAAGCCTGATCCAAACACATAGTTATCAAAGTTCCCTTTTGATATAGAGGCTTGAGGATCCTTATTGCATCAATTACAATAGAAAAAGTAAGAGTGCACCCTCGAAGAAACATTATTCCACTTTCCTTAACAATTTTCCTAGCCTCAGTAGGGGTAATGGCTGCTATCTCAGCCATTATCTTCTCCTCTTTTGCTTTCTCTACTTCTTCTTACTGAGAAGGGTCCACACCAGCTCTTTACCTATTCAATTCTTTATTTTATGTATTTTCTTCTCTACTGGATGATTAATTCCTTAAATTCTTTATTCTGCAAAAAGGCATCATTGCCAAGAAACTCACCACAAGCTTCGATCCTTGTATCATCACTGACATCCTCATCGTACTACCACTTCACAATTTTTTCCTAGGAACATGGGAGCCAAGAGCATCATTAATTTTAGGGGAAGGGAATCTCATCTCCTCCTCCTCCTCATCTAACACATGCTCTACATATTTCTCTTCCCCAATTATTTTAGTATCTCCTCCTTCAATCTCTGAAGGTTGGTCTGGAATGTCAATGGCTTCATGTTGTTGCTCCAAGAGGACCTATGCTTTTTTAGTAGCCTCTTTAACCTTTACCTTAAACTCACCATTCTAGTAATCATTCAATTTTGTCATAGCCCTTTCAAAAGGGTTCTCAATCTCATGATACAGACTAATGTAAAATCATTCCTCTTCATGATGTATTCTTCAATGCCACAAATGGCATCCCACTCCTTATTTCTTGATGTAACTGCACCATTAGTTGACAAATTTCTTATTACATCATCAGTATACAAGAATTTATGAGAAAATATAGACAAACCCTTCTTTCTTCTCATATCATTCACAAAACCTTTAGGATCAAAATTTCTAACCTCATCCACATGCATCCTGAGGTTATTTACCATTATTCCAAATCTCTCATAACCTTCATTGGAAATTGACTTGGAATAAGCAAATGCATATTGTGGCACTATGATTGAGCCCTTCATAGGAGTTCTGAAATGCTCCTTATCCATAAAATCTAACTGCCACATGAGTTCCATGAAGGCCAACCTATCAGACACATATAATGGCAAGCAATGAGGTGCAACCTTTGCTCCATAGGCTCTAATTAAAGTGTACTCTAAATGCAAAAAATAGTTAGCCCAATTATGAGGTGTTGGTGACCCTTCTTTCTCTTTGGGGCACATAATTTCTCTCATAACTCTTGAAATTTTGTAAAGAGGCTCCACACCCATACTCTCCAAAATACTGAACTTGATAACATTGCAAAAAGTCAAATAATTTGAATGTGGACAGTTTTGGTTCCAAATGTGAGTCCAAATTTGGATAGGAAGATCATTTCCTTCTTCATCCTTCTACCTTAGCTTCATCTTCTTCTTCCATTTCTCATGTCCCACATAAAGAATCATATGCATTAACAAAGAATAGTGAGGGAAAGGCAATGGGGCACTTCCACTCTTCAATTCAATTAACCCATTGTGCATCTGCTCTGCAATATACATTGCATAGTCAAATCCACTTTTGGAATTTCAATTTTGAATGTCAATGATCATTACCAACAAAAAAGTTGGTATTCTTGCATCAAAACTATGAGCCATCACCTAATTCAAGAAATAATATGTATTTTTGATGTAATTAGAAAAATATTCACACTCAAAGGACTCCAAATCCTTGGAACCGAAACCACCTTTATCATCTTTCCTATGCCTAGAAAGAACATTTCTCCTATATCCATATCAATTATGCTCATACTCATTGCATAAATCAGAAAAATTGGTGTTGACTATGTAGTTAGGGTTCAACTTAAGCACTTCCATAATCTTATCCTTTGTTATGTCAAGGAGTACTATTTCATTCTCACTTTTTATTTTTCTATCCTTGGAATCATAATGCCTTGCCAATTCCTCCATCAATTCTACTTCAACAAACACATTTGGTACCACCAGCCTTCCAATATTGAAGCCCCACAAGTGACGGGCCGAATGTCTAGCATATCTTCTATTGAAGGAATATAAGAATAATTCCCATCCACTCTATGGTTGAGCAACTTCACCAATTGCACTAGCAAGATCAATTAGTCTGCTAGTCACTAAAACCTACCCTATAGGTCTTTTTCCAATTTGTGCTCCTCCCTCATTGACATCTTTTGCTTCACCTTTGATAAATTTAGCAAGATTTCTCTTTTCTCCCTTGGACTCTATAGATGCCTCAGACACATCTAGCTTAGGTGTGGGTTTTTCATCCTTTGGTTTTGGTCTCTTAACCCTTTTCTGCTTAGGTTTCCTCTCAGGCTTAGCACTGGACTCACTGGGCTCACTCATGTTTATGATGTAACAAAACTAGGGTTTATAAATTTTCAATTTACGGAAGGGGCCTACTAGTTTATTTTCTCAAGAAACAAATTTGCAAAAATAAAACCCTCTCAGACCTCACATAATTCCCACCAACCTAATTGAACTTGCACAATATCCAAACCCTTGTAAACCCTAAGAGCCTAAAACTTTCAGGATATTTCACTAACTCCCTAAACTAGCTTAATTCAAACACAATTGATGTAGAGAGGTGTAATTACTTACTTTCCTAGGAGAAAATTTGTCTTCAAAGTCTCTACAACTTTTCACCTAAGCTCCTTGTGCCTTTCTACTCAAACTTGACCAATTATTATGCTCAAACAATTACAATTGTGAGGACAAATGAGCCAACGACCTTCTTTATGGAAAAGGAATGGAGCGTCTTCACCATTAATTCCTGAAAGAGATTTCACGCGAGTGAACTGACACTTAGTCATTTAAGTTCAAATTCTAGCCATTGATCTTTTGATTTAAAACTCCATCGATGGCTCTCCTTTATCCTTACTCCTTTTATTTTTCCTTTCAACGATGCCCTTCAAATGTTGTCACATTACCTTTATTTGTCCTTGTCACCTTTCACTTGAAATCCATCACACATCGCTACTTTGATCTCTGCTCCTTTGGATGAATTCACGATGCATTAAGGCCTGGTGATGAGGGGAATACTCCATCAAATATCCCATCGCTCATTGCTAATATGTTCCTTTAACCTACATTTGTAACCGTGACAACTTTAGGTGGCATGATGGGCATGAGACTTAATAGTCTATTGCTCATCATAGATATCCCTTTTCCTTTAGATGCATCATCAGTGATATGAACCACATAACGATGAGATCTTAGGCATTAGATCAGGGTCCTTCTTTGACTTTATTCTCTCGTCCATCACTCATTGCTAATTCACGTCTGAACAACTAAATCACATTAGAGATGGGAGAGAAGTGGCAATGGAACAAGATTTGGCCACATGTCCACATTACAAGATCAAGGGAAATGGAAGCATCACCATTAGTTACATTTCAAATTAGCAATGAAACATTGGAACAAAAGACTTCATCGCTCATCGCTACTTTGAAAAGGATAATAAATCAACAATCTACAATGGGCGATGAGATAGTAAATGCAAAGGATATAGTGTTATCCTGCATCACTGATTTAGGAATTAAAGCACTTGGGCGATCAACAATATGAAGGTAGCTAGCGATACAAAGGAAACCACTCACATTGCACATTGCTAATAGGAAACTCAAGGTTTAAATCCTATCTGCGATGAGTGATGTAAAGGGAAATGTCCATTGTGCATTGCCAATTCAGGGCAAGGGTTCATGAAACAATCTGTGATGGGCAATGAAGCTGAGCAGTAAGCAAGAACTTAAGTGAAGGTAATTAGCATGTGCTCAGAAGTTTTTTTAAAAGCGGGATAGACTAGGTGCAATGATGGATAAGGGCTTAAAAGGACTTAAGACCATCTTTGGTAAAGGATGTAAAGGCCAAACAAATCAAAATCTTCCAACTTTATAAAATATTAACCTTGGACCAAAGTAATAAGAGAAACATTATGCGACGGGTAAACGGGGAATTCTAACCACAAGGGGTCAATTGAATGAATGTAAAAGACTTAAGTTGTTTTAATCTGACTAGAGACTGGCTATAACAAGTCAGCGAACGATTAAACCCAAAAACAAGGATTTAGAAGAAGAGGAAAATATGCTAAGTAAACCAAACCCATAATATAAAACCCTAAACCCTAGTTTCATTTTAGACCAAGAGGCTACTCAAGTAAGGACATTTTAGACCAGTGGAACATGAAAATTTGAGAGTTCCACCATGTGCAAGTGAAGAATGAGAAAATTACTAAATCCAACTTGTGTGACCTTTTCATGGACCCGAGAACCAATCAACCTTTATCAGTTGCATGAAGGAGGTTCCCCATCCATTGGTGCCACCATGAAGGAATAAAAAATAATTTTTGGGATAGGTGGTGGATGGTTTCTAACCAACTTCTATGCAATAACTACAAGGTCCCATAGTACTTTTTGAGGAAACTCTATTATGAGTTTTTCCTCAATAAGATTCTAAATTATTTTGACTATCTAGATTTTCTAGGGTAGAGGTGGGTGCTCCACACATGACAGAGTGGGGGCACATTGTAATCTATAGCTTGCACTGAGGCCCTTGGATAGGCCTGTGCTAGAGCATATGACCGTTCCTTCCATTGTGAAGGAAAATGTTGTGGTGGACACGTTGGACTCGATTAGCTCACTTACTTAGAGCGTTCTATAGTATCTGAGGCTTCTAGTAGAGTCTAATGTGGGCAAGTCTTCTAGGCCTAGAGTTCTAGTCCACTTTTGTGACTCTTGTGGTGTTGTTTGCACATATGATCATGAGAGTGCTCAAGATGCAACTACATATGATACATCAACTACACAATAGATGGCTATGATAGATGCCTTGTTGAATAAAATATTCGACATTGATACTTAGGTAAATTTTAGAATGTTCATTTAATTTTGTTTATTAAATTTTATTCTAAAATGTAAGAATAACTAAATTAGTAGAATGAATATGATGAAAATTCAAGGTTGGCATGTTGATGATACTTGCACTGTTCCCACAAACCTCTATTTGTTTATGTCATCAAGTCCATAGATATGTAACCAGTATTAAAGAAATAACTATTACATGTGAATAGTTGAACCTTATATGAATGATTATCTCGTAACACACTTTGGATGTCAAATAGTTTGTTGGTGGACCTTTGAAATTGAAACCTTGATCTTCTTGTCATTGACCAACTTTGACTTAAGTAACTTTTATTCATTAATGGTGTTGTAAAATAATGTTAGGTAGATTTGGTAATTGAACAACATGTATTGTTTCATTTTCAAATGCTAACATAAAATAGTCCTACTGATGCTTCATGGCACAATGGACCATGGAGTTGCTGCAACAGTAGAAAGTTCTGATCCTTTGACAAAGGTATGCAACAAATTAGTAAATTTCACATTATATTTTCTCTTTCATTGGTCTATTATTGAATTTTAATGATACTCGTATATAGTTTAATTGCTATCTTGATGCTTATTATAGGGGCTTGTCACTCCAGACCATGAATGCGTCACTGTTATAGATGAGCATGCTGATTATTTTCTTGTGATAAGTGATTATTTTGTTATATATCATTCCATAATTCAATTTCTATATATTAATGTTTATACTTTTTATTGTATCAATTGGAACTCTAGAGAACTAAAGAGAGGAGGACGAGTGAGCACATTCGAAAGACAACAACATCACATGCATCTCCACCCAACCAACAGTTGAAAGTAGATCACGACCTATTTCCTTCCCCTAGTGGGAAATGACTATGCATTAAGGTCCTTTTTTGTATGCCTATGTTGATTTTTTGAACATATGTTAAATGTACAATGGATATGTTGCATTTTATGTCCATATGGATTTTTTCCAAGCTTGTATGACTTTATTGGATATATTGTATACTTTTATTGACATATAACATTGTATGGCCTTATGGATTTTTGTTTAATGCAAAAATGATTTTACCACTGTTATCTATATTTGTACTACAAATGATTAATTGAATAAATGAACAATTACACAAAGTTCATTGTTAGTAACTATAAAATTGTTACAAATATTGTATATCCTTACTATTTAGATGTTACAAATGATTGAAAAGGGAAAGAGAGGCGCACAATGTTATTAGTTTGTGTTAATTAACAATAACATTGCATGAATTGCATTTACAGTCGCAACTTCTGAAAGTACATAAATTCTCTACAACTAACTTTACAAAAATATCTTGAATATTCTTCAACCATTGGGACTATAACATACAATATGATAGATTATAGGAGAAAATTATTCTAGATGCTATTACTAATTGTATGGAATAGAGCTATCTCTATAGGATGGACATATGGAGGCTAAAGCTCTTGAATCAACTTTTTTTTTATGTGTCGTGGCCATTTAGTTAGTGGACTTTAATATTGGTATATATTCTTAAATATTTCTAAATTATTCTTATTATTTTTTCTATTTTTAAATGTGGGGATTTATTTTGAACCCTTGGCCTAAAAAACATAAAGAACATTAAGATTACATTGAGGGTCTTGTATTCTTAATGTATTCCTTATGTTCTTTATGTTTTTAGGCTGAGAATCCTAGATACAGTTGACTACATTCTTGCCAAATGAAAATTCTAGTACACACTATAGGAAGCTAGCATGGACAAATAATATTTATCTTGTCATAAGATTAATCTATTACATCTTTTATTTTGGATTGTTATGTGACCTTTCACAACTTGATTGTTCCCACACTTCATGGACTAAAATTTGGTATTTGTATGGAGACACTTCTTCATCTCCATTTTATAACCATTTATATGGAAAACCTCATACCCGTTTATGATATACGTAATATACCTATTTATGATAGTACTTATATGAGTTTTCATATTTGGAGGGCCTTGAGTATTGTGATGAAATTGAGACTTCTTCTACCTCTCTTTCTCTTACATTTTAAATCATAAATTCATAAAATTATATGATTTACCATCTTGAGGTTGAGGAAATATTTAGTTTTCTTATTTGGAGAATATTCCATCTCCTCGTAATCTTGCTTCAAATTCAAAAAACTAGGTTATACATTATCTTCTTGATTTAGATTCTTGAGATGGTTGCTTGATAGGTATCTTAGCTTTGTTTTATGAATCTCATATTACAACTTTAGGAGACATTCTTGAGGATATTCGATCTTATTTTATGAAAACCATTTCATAGTCTTATTATATCTACGTTGTCTTTGGATCTTGGATTTCATTTTTCTTCACATGGGTTTGGATTGATTTTACCTTAGCGAATTGAGGCATATTTTGTGTTCAGATGGGCACATTTGAGTATACTTTAAAGATAGGATGCATCATGATACTTCACCTCACATTTATTCTTGGAGTGAGAGTTACCTCATCATTTACCACTGGATTATTTTTCAAAAGGGGAGAAATGTCATTTGCCATAAATAGATTATCTTCGACATTCATATACGACCATCTTCCTTTGGTGCAAGAGCTACAAAATTGTTGGGGGGGGGGGTTCATTATCTATCTCTCAAAGCGTGCTCATTAAATATTTGTGATGGATTTATTCATGTTGAATCCCCATCCATCCAATGTACATATTTTATTATCTCCCTCATTTGGAAAGATATTTTTTCCTATGTACATGTCTTCTCCTTTTCCTTGTTTATGAGAGATTATTCATAACCTTCCCCATATGTAATATTAATATCTCTTCTCCTTGTGCTCTTATTCCACTCTCTCCAAAAAGTAGGGGTGGGAGGGAACAAAATGGGTATCTAACATGGCATTATAGATCAAGACATATGGACTTGTATATTTGCATATTATATCATATCACTAAGCTACACTTAAAGGAGATTCAAACACTAAATAAATTAATAGAGATACTAGGAGGATATGATATTATAATTAATGGATTCTTGTAACATTTGGATGTGGTTTTCAAGACAATTATAACTTTGATGTACACATTCTGATGATGATTTTGTAAGACAATTATAACTTTGGTGTATGCCCTTCTACTTGAACTCTTCCTTAATGTTTCTCACATAGCGATAGGATTCTCATATCTTCTTTACTTTAACTAGATTCATCTTAGAATAATTGGATGTTCATAGGCTAATATGGATCTCAAGGACTCAATGTTGCTCTAACTCAAATAAATCATGAAATACAATGGTGTAGGCATGGACTAACTAGTAATGTCCATGTTGTGATTGTGACCATTGAATGTAACAACCACATAGAAATCTCATGTACCTATTCCCTACTCTTGTACCATCTCCACTCATAGAGAAAGCATCAACATAGTGTACCCCATAACAAAAATTACGCTACCTTGCCACTTTCTCTTCAATGCATTTGATGCTTTTTCCACAGTGCAAAAACTTGTAACCAAAAGAAAATGGATTGGAGATATGAAACACTGAGAGATATTATTGTAGAGGGACCTTACATAACCTTGTACCTTTATACACAATGGTTTTAAGTGCCACATTTTTTGAGAAAGAGATCGTCAAGGTTTTCCACCTTTTGCACTTAGATCTCTTAAGATATTGTTGGTACAATGTAGCTTGGAATGATCCGACATGATAGGGTGTGAAATAGTATATTTCCTAGCATCAAACTACCCACCTAGACATGTTGGAACTATCAGTTTGGCTACATGATGAACATAACAAAAATTATGCCACCTTGCAACTTTCTCTTCAATGCATTTGACACTTTTTGCAACATGTGAAAAATTGTCACCATGACCAAATGGATTGGAGATATGAAGAAATGAGAGGTTATTGTAGAGGTACCCTACATGACCTTGTACCTTCTGAAAAAATAGTTTTAAGTGACATGATTTTTGAGAAAGAGCTCGTCAAAGTTTACCACTTTTTTGCACTTAGATCTCTTAAGAGATTGTTGGTACAATGTATCCTGGAATGATCTAGCATGTTGGGGTGAGAAATAGGAATTTTCCTAGCATAAAACCACCCACATTGACATGTTGGAATTTTTGGTTTGGTCACACAATGAACATAACCTTCCACCTTGCAACTTTCTCTTCAATGCATTTGACGCTTTTTGCAACGTGTGAAAAATTGTCACCACAACCAAATGAATTGGAGATATGAAAAACTAAGAGAGGTTATTGTAGAGAGACCCTACATAACCTTGTACCTTTATATAATATGGTTGTAAGTTCCATGGATTTTGAGAAAGAGCTCATCAAATTTTACCACTTTTTCGCACTTAGGTCTCTTAAGAGAAATCACTAGTACAATATAGCCTAGAATGATCTGGCATGCTGGCATGTGAAATAGGACCTTTACTAGCATAAAAATTCCCACCTAGATATTTTGGAACTATCAGTTTGGTCGTGCAATCAAGAAAATGAAAATTATGCCACGTTGCAACTTTACATTACATGCATCTGATGCTTTTTCCAACGTGTGAAAACTTGTCACCACAACCAAATGGATAGGAGATATGAAAAATTGAGAGATTATTATAGAGGGACCCTACGCAACCAAATATATTCAGATTTAATGATAGTTCCTTGGTTTTTGAAAAAAATATCGTCAAAGTTTACCACTTTTTCGCACTTAGGTCTCTTAAGAGAAATTGCTGGCACAATGTAGCCTAGAACGATCTGACATGCTGGAGTGTGAAATAGGACCTTTCCAAGAATAAACCCACCCACTCAGATATGTTGGAACTACCAATTTGGTTGCATGGAAAGCAAAATGAAATGCTACCTTGCAACTTTATATTACATGCATTTGATGCTTTTTCTAACATGTGAAAACTTGTCAACACGACCAAATGGATTGAAGATATGAAAAAATGAGAGGGTTTATTTTAGAGGTACCCTGCATGACCTTGTGTATTTAGATGGAATGGTTGTAAGTGAAAATGTTTCCAAGGAAGAGTTCGTCAAATTTTTCCACTTTTTCACACTTAGGGCTCTTTAGAGATTGTCGGTACAAGTTTTTAATAAACATAAAATATGTAAAAAATAAAAGGATGGTCCTAAAATAGCAATTTTTATCATCATATATCTCATCATCCCATGCATTTTTACCTGAACCCTCAAAATATTACAAATCAAAAGAAAAACCCTCATTAACATTTAAAATTTAACTCTAAAACAAATTTATTCAGTTTAATCACTTGGGAAATGCCATAGAAAATGTGGTGGGTTATGATTACTTGGGGTTAATCGCAAATTTTTAGAGTTTCATGTTAACATGCTCTAAATAGTGAGCAGGTTTCTAATGAAAAGGAAAGTATCATTACACTAAGTCAAAGGGCCAAAAAAGGTATCCAAGACAAGGAAAACAACATCATGAAGCAAGGTAAAGCACTCATTACTTCATGACTACATGGGTGAATGCATATCCAAAGAGAGAACATCCTAAAGGGGGAGGTATAATTTGACCACTTCATCAACATGTGCAACCCAAGAAGGTGCATAATAGGTAAAACATATTGTGTCTTATTTTGTTTCCTACAACTATAGGAATGAGATTGGGTCAATTAAATCCACCTATAGTAATTTGTGAGATTTAAAAGTGTACAAAAATAGCTTGCAACATCAAAGTGTTTAGAAAATATTATAATTTGTAGCTTCTTATCAATTCCTTAAGTTACAAGATTGTGATATTGATAAATTTATTGTGTTGTTTGTTGTACAACACTATTACTATTGTCATAGACCTGTTAAATTAATTTTATTGGAAGAAAAATGAATTCCTTGGTGTATGATGAGATACAAGATCCATGAAAATTGAAATTTGCACAAAGAAAGATAAAAGGACACATTATACTTTGGTGGAAAGAGATGAAGGTTAAAAGAAGGAATGGGAAAGAAAAGACCACTCAATGGGACATCACTGTGAGGAGAATGAAGGCCATGTTTTTTCCATTTGACTATTAAATTTCATTATTGAAGAAGTTGTATAACTTGTGGAAAAAGGATTTGAATGTAAAGAGTTATATTGAGGGGTTCTACAATATTTATGTAAGATTAGGTCACCATGAGTTGGAGCATGAGAAGGCGGTGTAGAACATAAATGGTATAAGATTAATTAGATAGGATGAATTAAGAATGATAAGGATATAAACCATTGACTAGGCCTACCAATATTGACTCAAGCCTAAGGATAAATTATCATGGATACATATTTCAACTAGCAACAAAAGGATAGTTTCTAATGTTGATGATGATGAGGAACTAATGTATGTAGCTAAAAGAAGGTACAACCAAGTAAAAGAGGATAATATTACCTACCAATAAAAAATAGTTACAAGGAAAGAGAAAAGGTCTATTTAGCTATTGAAGAAGGTAGATATAGTCATAAAAGAGCTAGAGGATTCATGGATGAATTCTCCAAGTGTTGAGAAGTGGTTCATAGGACCTTCAGTTACCATAAATTCAATGGGACATTAGTAGAAGTGGATCCTAGAGTCATGTTACTTGGGTAGATGGAATGATAATTATTCTTTAAATATACAAAATAATACAAGCATGGATAATCCCTCATGATGAAAATAATATTTTAAGACTAGCAAGATGTAAGTATGAACCTAGTGAAGGAGTTTTTTTTAACAAAATGCAAGGTAATAGGTAATTTCTGCAATCTCATGGGCATGTGCAAGACCATGGGGGGCCAAAAAGTGGGAATGAGAAAAAAATATGTTTCTACTTCACCAAAGTCGCAAAACAAAAAGTTCAACTTTTGTATGGCTCAGGTAAAATTTGAATTTGGTTTGGTAATACTAGACCAAAACGGATATCCATTTCCCAAAATTATTTTTCGTCAATTTTAAGTATTCAAAACGGATATCCATTTTGAAAAGAAAAATAGATATCCATTTTGAAAATAAAAACAAATATCCATTTTCAATATGTATTTTAATTAATTTTATATTTTTAAAATGGATATCCGTTTTTGAAAAGAAAAACAAATATCCGTTTTGAAAAGCCCAAAAAAGAACACTTCAATAAAAGGGGCATGGCTTTTGCTTTATTTATCAAAATTTTGATTTTCTACTTGTGTTGGAAAGTTGACTTGGAGATCTACACAATGGATAAGATGGTTGTGATATATTGAGAAAAATTAATTATAATCATTTTAAGTTCTCCTTAATTTTTAAAATTTTAAATGCTCATAATTCTTGCATACAAAATCTTTTTTTCATGTTTTTTTCCATTAATAATCTTAAACGACTTGAAACATTAAAGAAGTAATAAATAATGAAAAATTTATATTTTGTACTAAGGAGAGTAGAATATTTGCATAAATAATCATAGAATCCATCCTTCTTGTCTTTGATCCTGTGCACACCTTTGCCCAAGTTGAACTAGGAGAACATATATATCTCTCCCTCTCTCCCCCCCTCCTTCATTCACTCTCTCTACCTATCTCTCCACTTTTCCCTTTACCTCCTTCTATATATCTCCTCTCTCTCTCTCTCTCACCCTCTCTACCTAGATCTCTCCCTTTCTATTCCCCTATATCTTTCCCAAGTTATAAATCTCTACATATCTCTCCCTCTTTCTATCTCTATCTCTTTCCATCTCCCTCTATCTATATCATTCCCTCTTTCTATATCTCTCTACTCTCTCTCTATCTCTCCCTCCCTCTCCCTCTCCCTTCCTTTATCTATTTATATAATCTCCCTCTTCATCAAGTTACCTCCATATATGTATCTCACTCATATAAACAGACACACCCTAATTCCACCTCCTATCTCTATCTATTTGTCTATCCCCCTCTCTCCATCTCTCTTTCTACCTCTCTCTATACCTCTATTACTTGTCTATATCACCTCCTTTCTCTCACACTCTTCCCCCTCTATCTATATCTCACTATCTCCATCTCTCTCTTTTATTCATTCTCTCTCCCTCTCTATGTATCCCTTCCTATATATATATTTCTCTACCTCTATCTCCCTATCCATCTCTATCCCTCTATCTCTCCATCTATCATTATCTCTTCTTATTTACCTCTCCCTCTATATATTGATATATCTCTCCCCCTCTTCTTCTCTCTTCTCTACATATATCTCTCATTTTCTATACCCCTCTCTCTCTCTATCTACCCCCAATCTCCCTTCCTCCTCTATATCTCCCTCTTTCTCTCTATCTCTTTATCTCTCCCTCTATATCTATATTTATCTCTCTCTATCACTTTATCTTACCATCTATGTATCTATATATCTGTATTCCTCTATATCTCTCTATCTCTTCATCTCTATTACTAACTCCTTATCTCTCCCTTTACCTTAATTTATACACATATTCTCTCCCTATCCCTCTATCTTTATCTCTACCTTTCTATAGAGAGGGTGAGTAGAGATAGGGAGAAGTAGAGAGGGAAGGTTAAAGAGGTAAAGTTGCGAGAGAGAAGAGAGATATATTAAGGGAGAGAAATGGGGAAAGAGGGAGGGATAGAGTGAGAAGTACGTAGAGAGAGGAAAAGGGGAGATAGAGAGAAGTAGAGAGGGAGGGGGGAAGGGAGAGGTATAAATAGAGAGCTAGGGTGGGAGGAATATAGGAAAAGCTAGGTAGAAAGAGAGGAGGATGGAGATGGGGGATAAAGAGAAGTAGATAGAGAGAGAGAGAGAGGTAAGGTGGGAGGGATAAAGGAAGAGGTAGGTAGAGAGAGGTAGGGTGAGGGGATATATGTGGAAGTATAGAGGGAAGGGGTAGAGTGAGATGTAGGGAGAGAGGGGGAGGGTAGATAGGGAGAAGTAGAGAGGGGAGGAGAGAGAGAGGTGTGCATAGAGAGGGAGAGGAATATGGAGAGATAGATAAGGAGAGAGAGAGAGGGAAGGAGAGGTAGGGTAGGAGGGATAGAGGGAGAAGTAGGTAGAGAGAGTGGGTGAATGGGAAGGTGAGAGAGAGGTAGATAGGAGAGATAAGATGAAGAGAGATATAGAGATACATCTAAAGGGAGAGAGGGGGAATGAGGGAGGGATGGAGTGAGAGGTAGGTAGAAAGAAATAGAAAGGATAGATAAAGAGAAGTAGAGAAGGGGGGAAGGCAGAAGTAGAGATAGAGAGGTAGGGTGGGAGGGATATAGGGAAAGGTAGGTAGACAAAGATAAAGATACAAATTGGAGATAAAAGGAAGTAGAGATGGAGACTAAGGTAATGTGGTCACCCTCTATCTCTCTACCTACCTCTCCCTTTATCCCTCCAACCTTACCTCTCTCTCTTTGTGTCTACTTCCCTTTATCTTCCATAAACATCTTCCTCTCTATCTACCTACCTCTCCTTATATCCCTCCCACCCTATGACTACCTCTCTATCTCTACCTCTCCCTTCCTCCTCCCTCTCTACTTCTCTCTATCTCCCCTGTTCGCTTCTCTCTATCTACCTATTAATTCATCCCTCCCTCATTCCCCTCTCTCCCTTTAGATATCTCTCTATATCTCTCTTCACCCTCTCTCTCCTCTCTACGTATCTCTCACCTTCCCTCTCTACCTACTTATCCCTCTATCCCTCCCACCCTAATCTCTCATTACCTACCTATCCTTCCCTCTCTCCCTCCTTCCCTCTCTCTATCCTTGTATCTCTCTCTCTCTCCCTCTCCCTCTCCCTCTATCAATAACTCTCTCTCCCCACTCCCCTCCCTACTTCTCTCTATCTCCCCTCACCCTCTCCCTCTCTACCTACCTCTCACTCTATCCCTCCCACCTTATCTCTCTCTCCCCTTCCCTCTATACTACTCTATGTAGTGTTGAAAAATGCACTCCTTTACATTTTCACACAATGTTTGCATCCCCTTAATTAATTGGACTTAATTAAGCTTCCAATTACCTAAATTATTCATTCTTAAACCTTATTATTCTTGTTTTCTAAAATGGAAACTTCCATTAAACAAATGCTAACAATAATTAAATCACCTTGGAAATTGTGTGTTCTCGATTTAGGTCCCAAGACCCATTCACCCAAGGGTGAATGGGTCCTCCTTAAATTCTATGACATAATTTTTAATATGTTTTTGGCAACATTTTAATGATTCAAATTCACATTTCAAATGTTGGCTTATGGAATCTAATTTTTTTGGGAAATTAGATATGTATGTTCTGGATTTAGGTCCTAGGTCCCAAGACCCATTCACCCAAGGGTGAATGGGTCCTCCTTAAATTATAGGACCTAATTTTTAATATACTTTTGGCAACATTTTAATGATTCAAATTCATGTTTCAAATATCAGCTTATGGAATCTAATTTTTTGGGAAATTAGATAAAAAACTATAAATACATATTTTATCAATTCAAATCTAAGAAACAAGAAGACACTTTATGCAAGCATTCCTAAAGAAAAAAATATTGTCAAGAGAATTTAAGAGAAGATTTATCAAGCATCTATAGTAGTAATCAAGATCATATCATCATGTCAAGAGTCATGTGTGTTCATATTATGTTTTGGAGCTAATATTGTGATGTAGGTTTTAAGCATTCAAGTGTCAAATCAGTCAATCATTCAAGCTAATTCAAACAAGATCCAATCCTTAGAGATATGTGTTACACTTCAGTCCTCTAAGGGAAACCATTAAGGGTTTGGTGAGTTGTGACATAACATTGTTCATTCATCAATTTTCTTCCATATTGTCATTATTTCATTATCAAGGTTTAATTACCAAACTGGGGTTTGACCAAGGCAAACCCCTATTCACCAAAAATAAACATTTTTCCCTCTCTTTGCGTGTGCAAATTTGGAGATGAATAAGGACTAAAATTGGATCAAAAGAGAAATTTTGTAAAGTTTTCAAAGTTGTCATCAAAGTTTTCAAGCCACATAAACTCACCTATAGAATTTATTTTTGGATTTTCGACAGTGGAATTTGGAGAAATCAGGAGCTAAGATTTGAGATCAGAGGACCGTGAAATCAAATTTTGGCCCCTTGTACAAAGACCCATTTTCCCTAGGGAGAATTTATCCTTGCACGACACTCAAAACCTACTTTTGGTGCCAGGTACACATTAGTATTCCCTTCTCAGATCTGCCTAATTTTTTTTTTTCTATTTGTGCTATCCCTAAATTTTGCATTTTAAGTTTTACATCACACAATCTATTTCATTAGGTATTTTATTTTCATCTCCAAAAAGTGCATTTCAGTTATTTCTGTCTTTAGGAAACAACAAATCCTTCCTAATAGGGTTGACTCACCTCAAGGTTGAAAGCCAATCCTAGCTTTGGGAGATCTCTTTTTCTAATAAAACTAGGAAAAGTGAAGGTGTCCTAGGTCATCATTTCATTTTGGTGAACCTACCTCATCGTCACCTATTCCTTTTTTCTATTTTTCATTTTGGTGAACCGGAAATTCTTACACTATAAGATTTCTAATTTGGTAGTCTTTCAAACCATAGATCTAGGATTTTCATTAGTTTGCATTGCATCTCATTTAGGGTTTTCAAAATTGCATTAGTTTTCATTTCATTTAGGGTTTTAAAAGTGCATTTTGCATCCTTTAAAATTTCAAAAATCCAAAAATTTGCATACATATTGCATTCATTTTACATAGTAGTCTACATATTAGTGTTTTCCATTCATTTATAATAGAAAATTCAAACAAACTTGCATCTAGAAAGTTGTCATTTTTCTTTTTGTTTGTCATCAAATTTCATTTTCATCTAATCATAAAAAATTGAAAATCCATAAGTGAAAGTATCTATCTGCAACCTGAATCGACAAACTTAAGCATCAACTCAAAAACTCAAAACTTAATTTTTCAAACCCCTATGCAAGGACCCATTCACCCTAGGGTGAATCTTTCCTTATATAGGTCATTTTCCAGATTTATGGGAATTAATTTGTATTTGTTTTCTTTATTTTTGGCCGTTGGTAGATTTCAATTTAAGTTTTTAGAATTGCAGTTTTCTGAAATTGTTTGCATTCAAGCTAATTGGTCAAAATAAGTGCATTGTTCAAACATAAAATTTGCATTCAAAATTCATCATTTTTAGTTTCCTAAATTCAAAAATCAAAAAATTATTGCATACTTGCATGGTGCTTCCTATTTCTAGGTGTTTGCTACATTTGTTTAGTGTTTTTTTATCCATTTTGGGTACACTTTTGGTTTGGTGAAACTCTCCATTCAAGATAACCTTCATCCACCATGTTGCAAATCTTGGGTAAGAACCTAATTACTTTACCTCCTATAAGAACCATTGATCCCACAAAGCCTTTACCACCAAACTATAATCAAAATACTTTTTTTCATTATCACCCAAAAAATGGACACGATACAGAATGACGTATGCATATTAAAAATATTGTACACAACCTCATTGATTCTAATCAAATCCAGATTGGTGGTGTTAATGATCAAGGAAATAAATCCATTGTCCCACCCAAAAAAAATTTATAAATATTTACCAATCCAATGCTAAATCATAACATCTCATTTGTTAAAGCTAGTGACACCAAGAATGATGTGACGAATGTTGACAACATACACAACATAACTGATGATGATAGTGATAATGAGGGTGATTTAAATTTCATAATTGGATACATTGATGTTTAACCTTGTAAGGTCCAAACCAATATGTCTCTTGACATTTCTTTCTCACAAAATGACATAATTAAACATGCACCTGACGGTCCTCTTTACATAGTCAAAAGAATCAATGACAAGCCTAGTAATGGGATATTAATTGATCCCATGTGTGTAGAGAATTTAATCACTGAGGAATTCTTGTTTGTGCATGAAGTTTATCAATATTATTATGAACAATCAAAGGCATGGATCAAAACACATAATGGTTTTTCTTTCCTTATGATAGTTTCAATTATTGTCCCCTTAAAATTTGGATAGAAATAATTAAATGTCTCATTCTCCATCATCCCATTGTCGAACCAATTTTGTGTGAATCTAGGCTATCCATGGCTATGCTCCATGGATGTCTTCCTATCGGTAGTGCATAAATGCTTAAAATTTCCATTTGACAATGAAATTTTTACTTTGCATCATAGCGGTTTTAATGTTGTGTCTTCCCATGGAAATTTATCATTGGATTTCTTTTGGCTCGAACCTATGGAACCTATTAAGCCTTGTGAAGGATTATTTTTTAAATCTTACCAAAAATTCAAGGCCAAGCACATAGCAAAATTATCTCTTAGCAACATTCCCCAACCCATGCTAAGTCTCCTATCATTGATGAAACTGTGATTGAACCTAAAGCTCTTCTGAGTAACCAAGATAAATCCATGACAAATCCTCCACCTATTTCCTATAAGAGACCAAGAGATAATTATATAATTCCTATTTTTCCTCCTAAGATCAAACAAGTTTATAAACCTAAAGAGAAAGTGGTTGACCAACCTTCGATGGATCCTTTTGTTCCTCTCTTATGGGAAGAAGAAAATAAACTTATGTTTGATAAACTTGCTCCTACACAATCACAACTTAAAAATTGTGCAAAAATAAATTGAAATGCTAAAGAGCATAGGCGTAGATGCCATGCAAATTCTTGTAAGTTAAAAGAAGAGAAAAAACAAGAAGCGAACCAAGACAAAAATTTAACTCAAACAAATCATGATGATTCTCCACCTTCGCCATAAAAACCACATGAAACCTTTATGGAAATTATCATTAGACCTCCTGTTGTGATTAACTTGGACAATGATGATGAGATTGTTAAGGTTGATGAGGAAGTGCATAATGAGATAAAAAAAAAATTCCTCTTCCATGAGCTTAGACAAGAAAAACCATGATGATCCTCCTAAAAAGAGTGCATCACCACGTGTTGAAACTGGTGATTTTCCTAGTACAAAACTTGGTGTTGCCCCTTTGGTTAGTTAACCATCTTCCACATATGATGAACAAGACTGGGATACGAACGACTTGCTTTAGGTTGGCTTGCATATGACATACTATCTTTATGTCTATTCATGTTCTTTGTATGTGCGTAATGTGATCTCCCATACTGTATTGCTTGGCATGTCTTTATGTTTGTGTGCCTACTTTGGATGACCCTTGTCCCTCTGTTGGTGCAAGGATACAAAGGAAGTGAATCTGTTGTGACATTCTTATATTTGTATCTTCATTATTTTATCTATCATAACCATTATCTTTTCACTTTTCTTGTGTTTTCTCCTTTTAGGGACAATGGAAAGCATCGCAACATTTAGGGATTCTTCCATGTTGACCCAAAAGGATTCTCCTTTGTTTTCACTCTCTATGTGTCATTCTTCCTTTTTGCTTATTGTTTCATGAGTTATTTTTAGAATGATGATGATTCTGAGATCAATTATAATACTATAGAAAAGACATACGTTGACCCCAAATCCATGGATCCCTTATGTGTTATCTTAGGATCTCATATGGGGGGGAACCTCCTTTTCATGATGTAGCTTTATTTGGAAACATATGTTTGGTATATGACTTTCAAAATAATCTCTCATGTCTCTTTTATCAATTGAAATTTATCATCTTCTACTTTAAAGTAATCTCTCATAGCATGGTGTTTAGCAATTCCTTTAAAGTGGAGGGCATTATGCCTCCCGCTTATTTCTTTCTTGATGACATGACCTTATTCAAAGTGTGGTCTTCTTATTTCAAACAATGTGTCTTCTTGTTGGTTACATTGGGTTTGATGTCCTTCAAGAGTGTGGCCTTTCTTGGTATATGACATTCCTCTTAGTGGTAATGTTATGGCTTGAATTCCCTAAGGTGTGAATCTTTTATCTCTCGACTAGTCCTCTCTTGATGGTGATATCGAACATGATTGTATCTAAAGTGAGACCTTTCATGAACTAAGAAAAACCCCTTTGACTATCCTAAACAAAAAAAATTGGCCACCAAGAATAACACAACTTTCTTTGTGGTTCCTTTATTTCATGAGTGTCTAGCATAACATAACTTGCTAGCCTTGTGATTGTTGTGTGGCACCTTATCAAAGTTATCAAGGAGTATAACTTTGGTATAGTTATGGGTACACACCTGGTGTATATCAGACCATGCCAGACCATTGTGTGTTTCTCATTTTTCCTTGGGGCTCACCTAGTGTATATTGGGCTGCACTAGCCCTTGTGAGCATATTTTTCATGGGAACCTAGCATAACATAACTTTCTTGCCTATGGAGCCAAGTGAGCACGTTTGATGGACTTAACACAACACAACTTGCTAGTTCATATTTTCTTGCATTAATTTTTGACATTGTATGATGTATTTTGTGTCACTGTTGTATTTGTATGTATCTTTGTGCCTTTGTTGGTTTTCCATGGGATCTTTGATCCTAGGGGCTTGATCATACTCCTTGATATTTATCATCTTATTGTTCTAACAATTATACATTTAGACCTCTCTTCACTTATTTTTCTACTTTAGTGTGAGTTTGAGCATGGGCTCATACTCTCATTAAAGTGGGGGCTAAATGTAGTGTTGAAAAATGTACTCCTTTACATTTTCACACTTTTTGCATCCCCTTAATTAATTGGACTTAATTAAACTTCCGATTGCCTAAATTATGCATTCCTAAGCCTTATTATTCTCATTTTCTAAAAGGAAAATCAATATTAAACAAATGCTAACAGTAATTAAATCACCTTGGAATTTTTTTTTCCTAGATTTAGGTCCCACTACCCATTCACTCAAGGGTGAGTGGAATCTCCTTAAATGCTAGGACCCAATTTTTAATATATCTTTGGAAAAAATTTAATGATTCAAATTCAAGTTTCAAATATCAGCTTATGGAATATAATTTTCAAGAAATTAGATAAACACCTATAAATACATAGTTATTTTATCAATTCAAATCTAAGAAGCAACAACACACTTTATGCAAGCATCCTAAAGAAAAAATTATTGTCAAGAGCATTGAAGAGCATATTTATCAAGCATGTACAACAACAATCAAGATCATATCATCATGTCAAGACTCATGTGTGTTCATATTATATTTTGGAGCTAACATTGTGATGCAGGTTTCAAGCATTCAAGTGTCAAATAAAGCAATTATTCAAGCCAATTCAATAAAGATCCAATTCTTAGAGAGATGTTTTATACTTTAGTCCTCTAAGGGCATCCATTAAGGGTTTAGTGAGTTGTGATATAGCATTTTTCATTCATCAAATTCTTTCCATTTTTTCATTATTTAATTATTGAGGTTTAATTACCAAACTGGGGTTTGACCAAGGAAAACCCTTATTCACCAAAAATGAACATTTTTCCCTCTCTTTGTGTGTGCACATTTGCAGATGAAGGACTAAAATTAGATCAAAAGAGCAATTTTGTAAACTTTTCAAAGTTGTCATCAAAGTTGTCAAGCCACGAAAGCTCGCCTACAGAATTTATTTATGACTTTCCGGTAGTGGAATTTAGAGAAATTAGGATGTAAGATCCAGGATCATAGGACTATGAAATCAGATTTTGGACCCCTATACAAAGAACTGTTTTCCCTAGCGTGAATCTTTCCTTGCAAGAAACTCAAAACCCAATTTTGGTTCCAGGTACACATCAGTCTGCCTAAAATTTGTTGTTTCTATACATGCTATCCTTAAACTCTACATTTCAAGTTTTACATCATATAATTGAGTTCATTAGGTATTTTATTTTCATCTCCCAAAATTGCATTTCAGTCATTTATGTCATTAGGAAATAACAAATCCTTCCCAATAGGGTTGACTCACCTCAAGGTTGAAAGTCAATTCTACCTTTGGGAGATCTCCTTTTCTAATGAAAATAGGAAAAGTGAAGGTGTCCTAGGTCATCATTTCATTTTGGTGAACTTCCCTCATCACACCTATTCTCTTTTTCTCTGTTTAACTCTATGTATCCCCTCACCCTCCCTCTATCCCTCCCACATTACGTCTCTCTATCTTGAATTCTCTTTATATCCCATCTCCATCTTCCTCTCTATCTAACTACTTCTCCTAATGTCCATCCCACCATACCTCTCTATCTCTACTTCTCCCTTCCTCCATCCCTCTCTACTTCTCTCAGTCTCTCTCTTTACCTATCCCTCACTCC
Source organism: Sequoia sempervirens (assembly GCA_007258455.2). Classification (NCBI taxonomy): domain Eukaryota; kingdom Viridiplantae; phylum Streptophyta; class Pinopsida; order Cupressales; family Cupressaceae; genus Sequoia; species Sequoia sempervirens. The sequence goes on from VDFB02274714.1 coordinate 7,563,837, forward strand.
ATCCTCCCTCATTCCCCCTCTCTATCCCTTTCGATATCTCAATATATATTCTCTCTCTCTCTCTCTCTCTCTCTCTCCTTTATACCTCTCTTACCTTCCCTCTCTAGTTCCCTCTATCTTCCTCTCAAATTCTCTCTCTACTCTCTATAGGAATGATAGGGAGAGAGGGAGAGAGGAGAGAGGGATAGAAAGAGGGAGAGATAACTAGAGATAGATACTACTAGGGAAAGATAGAGGGGAAGAGAAAGGGAGAGAGATAGGTAGAGAGATAGGTAGAGGGAGAGGGAGAGGGAGAGGGAGAGGGAGAGAGAGTGTGGGGAGGTAGAATAGATAAATATATTAAAAATTTAGAAATAAAAATGAAACCCTAATGTGGTTTCCAAGGATAGGTAGGGTAAGTAAAATTGATTTCACAATCAAGATAATAGAGAAATATGTAACAATACAAAATTGATGAATAATTGGGCATGCAAAGTTCAAATATAAAATTGAGATATAAATATCATAAAATTATAGATCTAAGAAACCCTAACATGAATAAGAAACCATAGAAGAATACTAGGTTGTATAGGATTTATTGGGTTTATTAAAATACAAAGAGGCATAAAGTGGGACAAATAGAGGAAATCAAGGGAGAGGTAGAGAGATAGGTCTAGAGCTTGAGAGAGAGAGATGACAGAGAGAGAGAGAGCAAGCATGAGAGAGGGAGGGAGGGAGGGAGAGATAGGTATAGAGAGAGTGAGAGGTGAGAGGGAGAGATCACTACTAAATTTGACACCATTTTTTGATGGATGTTTGTCGGTCGTTCGACAAATCTTTGTCGGACAAGCGACAAAATGATGAAAATATTTCCGTCGCTATTTTTTCGTTGAAAGGCCGATGATGAATTAAATGTTGAAATAACGACACAGATTCGTCAGTCGTCGGCATCATAAAATGACTCGGACTTTCGTCATAATATCGACGAAACCTTCGTGTATCCACTGAAGAATTACACCAAAATTTCATCGCCATTTCAACGAAATGGGCAAGGAGTAGCATTGAAACAACACTAGACGTTCGTAGCCATTTCAACGAAATGGGAAAGGAGTAGCATCAAAAAAACACCAAAAGTTCATCGACGGTGCGACGAAATGGGCACGTAGTAGCGTCGAAACAACACCAAGAGTTCGTCGAAATTGCAACGAAATGAGCAAGGAGTAGCGTCAAAAGAACACCAAAAGTTCGTCGAAAGTGCGATGAAATGGACAAGTAGTGGCATAAAAAAAACACCAAAAGTTCATCGAAATTGTGACACAATGGCCAAGGAGTTATGACGGAACCTTCATCATAGCTATAGCAACTTCGTCGAACCTTTTCGGTGATTCGTCGGTGGGTTTCATTGAAATTGTGAAGAAGCAATGCAATTTTTTTAAAAAATAAAAAATTGTGGAAATGTACCATCGTGGAGACTGATGATTGATCATACATATAGACTACATATTGGTTTGATTCTTTAAACAATGCATTTCTTATATTGAAAAGTGCATTACCTTATTGAGTTTCTCTTTGTTTTGAGAATAGTTTAATATTCTATACTAAATAGGGCCAACCACGTGACGGTGGAAGCTCATTTGGCCCCTCCCCTCACATCACTCTCAATTCCCCATACCCAATCATATAACATTAATCATTCATTCATCCATTAATAACATATAACATATTCATTCATCCATATAACATTCATTAACATATAACATTCATTAATTAACATATTCACATTCATTCATTAACATATAATATTCATTCTTTCAGTTTTTACATATTATCAAAAATATGGTTGTCATGATATGATTACAATCACTTTTTTTTTTTTCTTTTTTAAAGCTACATAAAGTTGAAGTGGAGTATCATTTTCTAAATCAATATTTGTCCCCCCTTTAGTTGTTTTTCCCTCTGCTCGTGATCTTAATGTACGCCTAGTTGTCTGCTCATGATGTGGACACTACTGCAAGGGGGGGTCTGCTGCAATAAGAAAGAAATGTTAAACTGGGATGTTTTATTATTATTGTTACAAGTATTTCATTAATTAAAATAACATTAGATTGGTTCTATTTACCTAATGGGTTCACATCATGTTCTTGAACTTTTTTTATAGACTCGTGCTCAACATGTTGAACACCCTCTAAATCCTGATTTGCAGTTGAAACATGAAAGGTTACATTAATTAATACACCAATTGAAATTAAATATGTTTAAGAGAACATGAGGGTGTTCCTCTTTACCTGATGGGGCCACATCATGTTCCTAATCTTCTCTAGCCTGATCATGCTCAACACGTTGATCACGCTCTACATGCTCTAAAGTTGAAACATGAAATGTTGCATTAATTAATACACTAATTGCAATTAAATATGTTTAAAATAACTTTAGAGTGGTCCTCTTTACCTGATGGGGCCACATCATATTCCTGATCTTCTTTAGCTTGATCATGCTCAACATGTTGATCACGCTCTACATGCTCTAAAGTACCGGGATGCACACCATGACCTTCATCTACAGGGTGTGCTCCACCCTCACCAGTGATTCCAATGTTATGTGCGATTATCATTGCTTGAATGTTTAAAACAAATAGACATGTAATTACTTTATGGTGGAAATTAATATTGAATAGATTGCACAAGTATTCAATTTTAAATAAACTTTATTGAGTTTATTTACTTGCGTGTTGGATGCAATGGAAGATTGTGTTTTCCCACCAAGACTCTTAGGGCATTCACCATGGCTCCATAGCCTTGCTAGAAGGCAATCTTCGTGTCCTCTTCTGTGGGAACTCTGCTGAATTTAGAGCCCTACATTTTGCATAAGATCATGAATTTTGCTTCTATGTGTGATAAAACCAAATTTTTTTCAATTTATTATAATTTTGATGCAATATTTCATTTATTGATACTTACAATTCGTGCGGCTAATTTCATATAACCACCAGAGCCAAGTTTGTGTTGCTCGTGCTTTTCTAGTCTTGCCTTTGTTGCCTTCGATGTGTCAAGAAGCCTATGAAAAGTTTGAAATATGTTAGATTATGTAAAAAGAAAGAGTAATCAGTATATAATTACATTGTTGATAGTATCACACATAGCATCATTAATCATTTGGGGAAAAAATCGGCAAACCAAAAGTTTAGGATTTTTTCAAAAAAATCGGGAAAAAATCAGATTTACAAAAAAACACAAGAAATTAAAGAAAAACAGTTAGAAACTACTTTTTTAAAAAAAATTAATAGCATTTCCATAGCATACAGACATTGAGAGCAAATAAAATACAGAGTTCAATCCATGAATTATAGGAAAATAGGATTTTTGTTGGTTATATTCATATTGTTGATTTATTGCACAAAAACATACCATAACCGCATAAATATTAGATGGTGAGAGTTGTCTATGCTACCACATTTTTCATACATGTCTACCAAAGCATTTTATCAAACAGTTCACTGCCTTGCTGCTATGGCTAAAAGCCCAAAATAGGTGCTTTTGAACAAGTTATGGATGCTTGGAAAAAATCTATGAAAGCATAAGAGTAAGCACAAGATAGACAAGGCGCTGAACCGTTTTTCAAAAAAATTCCCTCAAAAGAAATGTGGTTGTCCATGGTGATGCAGAATGCCATGAAAATCCATAGCACTTGTTTGTCATGGCATTCATTATGGCATTCCATCACCATGAGACCACATTTTTGAAGCATTTTTTTCAAATAAGTTCACTACCTTTTCTATGCTACCACATTTTTCATACATGTCTACCTACAAAAGTGATTTTATCAAACGCTTCAACACCTCCATGCTATACAGGTAATTAAAACCTAAACATGTTTTTCAAATTGCTTATGGATGTTTGGAAATCTTACCAAAGCATATTGCTAACAGGACAAGCAAAGGATTGTTTGAAAATGGGCGGTAAAAGAAATGGTGCGCCTGTCGGTATGGAATGCCATGACAACTATTGGCAATTTTTTTGTCATGGTATCTGCCATGGCATTCCATCACCATGAGACTACATTTCTTTGATACATTTTTCAACTAGTTCAATTTTGGTCTATGCTAATGCATTTTTCATACATGTCTACCAAAGCATTTTATCAAACAGCTTCATTGCCTTCCCCGCTATGGCTAAAAGCATAAAATAGTGCTTTCAAACAGTTTTTATGGATGCTTGGAAAAAATCTATCAAAGCATAATAGTAAGCAACAAGCCATGGTCTCATGATTTTTATAGATTTTTAAACATGTTTTTTTGGCGATTTTGCAGTTTGAAATGGAAAAAAATAATTGACCAAAAATTCAACTATTTTTTCAAAAAATCGGGGAAAAAATCGTCCAGCCTACAATTTTTTTAAAAATCACGATTAATCGGGATTTTGTGCAAATTTATGCTTCTATATCACATACCTTCCTTGACCTGGTGGTGTCTTTCCTTTTTTCTTTTTAGCCTTCTCCTTTCCATCGGAGACCAGGCCCTTCCACTCCCTCTCCGAAATCATGGGGGGATGCTCGTACTTTTTTTCTTCTCTAAATGTGACCTATATTGGTCCCTCGCATACTTTAGATAGGTACCAGCTTTCTTAAGGACCTTGGTTTAGTTGAATGTTTTATCACCGAACAACACAACTAAACGGTTAATGAGCTCATCTTTTAAATCTTGATTTTGAGCATTCCACCATGTACTTATGGTGGGCCCGAAGAGCTCCAATGTAATATCACTTAGATGTTTATTAAAAACATCATTTCCTGCAAAATGATCATGGGATCAATAGTCTAAAAAGAGCGATCAATAAGTAAATTTCAATTGGATTATATAGAATAATAATTAAAAAAAAATTAAGTACCTGGGACCTTCTCTATTTTTATGGGAAAGAAATCCTTGGTCACCACAAGTGTGATCAGAAATATTCCCATATTAGTAATACGGGAAGATCCAGAAAATGCTGCTAAAAAATCACCAGTACTAGTGGCCTCTGCATCCCCAGGTATATGTCCTGATGCATGTTCTGGTATGTGTTCACTGCCAGAGGGTGCATTAACGAATGCCTGCATGGTATGTGTTGCTGACATTTCAGATGATAATATAGGCATGGATGATGGGGTTAGATGATGTGATGTATGCGTAGGAAGATTAGGATGGACACTTGTAGCAACCCTTACTCCTTGGGCAGCACTTGCAGTACCTTGATCATGGCCAGGAGCATCATGAGGAGGAAAATAACGCTATAAAAATAACACATATTTTAGTTCATGACATAAAAGAGTACAAAATATAAAACCATGAATGAATTTATGTTATAATTAAAGACCTCATGACAGCTTACATGCAAGTTTTGTAATCTATCATTCAATACTTTAACCCTCTCTCTTATCTCATCTGTTTGAGGCACTATGAACATCAACTTAGCCATTTCTTCATTGCATTTTTTTTGGAGCTTCTTTATCGTATCGAGAGGGTTTTCTAAATAAGCAATGTCATCATCATAAAATATTGACTGCACCTCACTATGGTTGCTCTCCTCTACTGCTGGTGCCTTTCCCCAATCAGTCGACTGCAACAAGAATATTAAAAACATTATCGAAATTAACCCAAAAAACTTATGAAAAAAACATAATAATAAAAATTTTTGCTCGTATCTAATTTGTACAATTACAATGAGGTAAACCTGTCAGGTAGAAGTGCCTGAAGATACATCACGATCTGTGCTCTGGGCTAGAGACTTCTCCGTACGATCAATGTCCCCCTGTGACAAAA
>VDFB02274714.1:7575043-7590673 GCA_007258455.2 Sequoia sempervirens
AGAGAGAGAGAGAGAGAGAGAGAGAGAGAGAGAGAGAGAGAGAGAGAGAGAGAGGAGAGGGAGTGGGAGTGAGATAAAGGAAGGGAGGGTTAAGGGTAGAGGGTAGAGGGTTTAAGGGTTAAGGGTTTAGGGTTTAGGGTTAAGGGGAGAGAGATAGAGGGAGTGAGTGAGTGAGAGAGAGACCTAAGAGAGGGAGAGGGGGTGTTGATGCTCCAAATGGCACAACAACAGTTAAACAGAATATTGTTATTATGCTTCTCCTGAAAGGGAAAGACAACACATCGACATCTTAGCTCCCAAGGTCTTTATAGTTGGTTCTCAACTGTGCTGAGGTTGCTAAATTGGTCAATGTAACAGTAATTTTCAAGGGGCATGCTGGTGTAGGGCTTCTAGATTGTTCTAGGATCAAACATAAACTTAAACCTATTCTAACCAAGGTTTTTAAAGAAATAGAAAAAGATGGATTAGAGCTTTGGAAAATAAAACAATGATACTTCACCTATCTTAACCAGACTTGCTATCCTTTAAGGAACTGTAAACTAAAACTGAAGAACAAAATTAACTTGTGATTAACACACAGTTGCATTCATTCACAGTGTTGATTTCTACAACAGAGTACTAATTACCATTTTAAATAAAACACCAAAATAACATTCCATTCCTTGAAGGCTTCACAAATCAAATGATTAACTTAAGACAAACACCATTCTGAAACACAATCTAAAGTAGATTAAGATCTGGTTGTTTCTACTATTAGTGAAATAGATAAACAACACTTACAAAGCTGGCACAATCACCAGTGTACAGAAAATCTAAGACTCCAAATTATTTCTGTTTATATTAAGAAAAGCTGAAAAGATACATTAGTCTATTCTGAATCTAACTCCTAACCAAGAAGGAAAAAGGAGATCCCATTACAAAGAATTAGGATGCAGCTCTGTCTCCTCTATTTCTGCTAACCTCTATGTATCTAACTCCAAAAACTACTCCTACTTCTAACTATCAATTTTCTAATTTTGTTACTATTTTCTTAGCTACTCGTTCCAACCTTTACAAAGAGGAAAAAATGCCATATATATAGAATGTACCCAAAAGAATGTGTTGTCCCCTGCATTAGGGTTTAAAAAATATCTGCCTTCAGAAGGGTCGACTCTCATATTTTTCTGAAGAAAGTGTTGCATTCAATGTGAAGCCCTGTTGTCCATGTCGGTGATGGCTTGACCTCAGGAGAAACCTTCAGATCTTTTGTAGCTATAGTACTTACTCTTGATAACTGTGTCTATCTTTCAACTCCTTCGAAGGACTACCTTGAATGATCTAAAGCATTTTTCCATTAATACTGATCTATCTCAGCCAGCGGACACCATAGCTGTCCCTGTGAGTCATGGTTGCTTCCTTCCTTTGGCCTCCTTCATGTTCTAGGCCTTTCTGCACGTTGACCATCTTCTGGAAGCATCATCAGGCCTCCTTTTAGATTTGAACATCATCACCTGATCTGATCCATCAGCTCAAGATCTCATAATGAGTTCATGTCATTCACATCCTATAGGTTTCCTTCATAGTGGTAGTCAATCGGTCAATAGCAATTAGGCCATTCCTTTAGCTTCCTCTGATTGGTGGAACATAGGCCACGCAGGATTCTCGGGCAGTCAAAAGTGGTCCATCTTAAATCACATGTCGGTGAGACACTAATCATGTCTCCCCGATGTGATTTTTCCTCCTAACAACCATCGGCGTAACACATGACAGTCGACAAGATGTTTCAGCGAACTGTAGAAGTCATATCGAGCCCACAAAGACTATCAGCAAGACAGTCACTAGTCAGCATGACCTCATGGCGAAGCCCCTCTTCTCTCGGCGAGCATATTCCATATTGGTAAGACCCTACCAGGTTGGTGAGACTTCATGGCAACTTCCTCTTTTCTCCCTGCTCGCTCATTCTTCTCAGCAAGACCCTACCGGGTCGGTGGGATGTCATGGTGATTTCATCTTTTCTTTCGGCAAGCTCCTTGATGTTAGCCAGAATTTTCGTGATCGGGGAGACCTTATATCGATCTCCTCTTTTCTTTTCGGACTCCTTCTATATCAGCCAGACCAGCTCCCTTCGCCGAGACCTTCCACCGAAGCCATGTTGCCTTATGTCAGCGAGACTAAGTTCCCTTGCCAAGAAATTTTGGGTAGCCTTCCTTTCTTTGGCGAGCACACCCTGTCGAGGAGACTCCCTTCGGTTGGTGAGACTTTACACCAACCGAAAATTCCTTTCGCCCAGCTCACCTTATGTTGGGGAGACCATCGGCCCTCGGAAAGACAATACGCCGATACCAACTCCATCGCCAAGACCTTCACTCTTCGTCGAGACCTCATGGCGAACTTAAATCCTTCGGTGAGAGCCTATGCCGATATCACCTCCGTGTCGCCGGGACTCCCTTTGGTCGGTGAAACTTTACACCAACTAAAGCTTCCTTTCGCCGAGCTGAGAGCACTTCGAAGAGACCTTGCCTTGTCGCTGAGACCTCATACCGAATTATAAATATTACACCAACGGCACAATCCCTTCAGTGAGACTAACAGCTGTCGGTGAGACATCCCACTGAGCCTTCCATGCTATATCAAAGACCAACCCTTCGGCGAGACCCGCGCTAATCGATTAGACCTCCTGCCAAAGGCAAAATTATCGCCGAGCTCAAACTTTCGATGGGACCTCCATCTTGTAGGCAAGAACTTTTTGCCGATGCTTGTTGTCACCAAGACCTCCCTGTAGTCACACCGACATGTATTCTTTCATTTCACATGTGTCACTGTAAGATTCTCTTGTCGAGGAGATGTCCCCTAGACAACTTATGTCCTGCCGAGGGATCTCCATAAGTTCACTTTTTGTCTCCGTGACAATATCATTCTCTCACTGATGAAGTGATATGTCAGTGTGACTAAATAGGTTGGTAAGACTGCAAGACCTCATACCAATAGAATCCCTTTTGTGCCTTGTCGGCAAGACTAGATGCACTCGCCAAGACATCTTATCAATACAAGATTTTCTCACCGAGACGCATATCCTTTGGTGATGGTTAGCAAGACAACAAAGCGCTCGGAAAGACCACACACCGAAGACACAACTTTCGCCGAAGTGCTTGCTCGTCCCGCGGTAGTTGGCGAGAGTTGAAGAATTCAGCAAGACTCCTTGCCAAGCGGAAAATTCTCTTGCCGATATGTGTATCCCTGTGTCACCGGTCGGTGAGACATAAAGATCTCGCTAAGACCTCACCCCGAAGAAGACTTTCATGCTAATGGGGAAACTCTTGGTCACCAGAACAATGAATAATGTCTCACCGATAGGTACCTGCATGCGAATTCCAATCGTTGTGACATCCCTGAGGTCTTGCCGATAGGAAACACAGATGCCTATCAACCAAAATGCATTATGGGTCAGGGAGACCTTTATAATCCCATGCCGATATGAACTATAATGTGAGGTATTTAGACTTGATAGAATTTATAATACTGCATGGTCAAAAATGGGGAAAATATTGTCATGGTGGGACTTATTTGGAAAATTATGAGTATGGACACCATGCAAAATCATCAGGATTTTATAGTTCTAACACCCCCTTTGGATTTTAAATAGACAGAGCCAAGCCACTAGTCGGCAAGACATCTGAAAAGTCTTGTCGACTCTTGCCTTAGAGGATTTCTATGCCAAACTAGATTTGGGGAATGGTTTCCAACTGAGCTCCCTTGACAAATACATCCTGTGCACGATCTAATCCTGTGAAACAAGGTCTCCATTAGTCCTCAGAAGGAAATAAAACATATTTATAATAAAATTCACTATTGCTTGTGATTATGTCATTCAATTTATAGCAAGAAGAAAACCAATTTAAGTTGAGAACCAAAATTTGACAAAACAAGAAGGCAAACTTAGGAAGAAACCAGAAGAACCCCCAAAAGCAAAGAAAATAACAAAGGCAAAGGAACCAAAAAGAGAAGGGGGACCCATTTTGTTCCAGAATAAAATGGGGTGGTTATGCAAGGCATAACAAATGGTGACTTGGCTGGGGAAATGGTTTAATCATTTTCAAGAAACTAAAGGGTTCAGCTACCTAGAACTCCGGTTTATGAACATCAACATCACAACTCTAGTTGGGTCAGTTTTAACAACCAAGGCTGAGCTAGAATCTCAAATGTAAAACAATCAATGGCTAGCCCTGAATCTATGTGTGTGCTTGATGGTGCATCATCCTTTCATAAATTTTTCTTCATCTTTCGAACAACAATGTGTAAGATTTTAGCTACATGAGTTGACTCCTTTTAGCTGTCATGCAATGATATCTTGGGCATTGCTCTAATGCCAGTCAGGCGTCCATAGCCCCGACAGAGATACCTCTAGTTTTCTCACAACATTGCTCTAGTGCCAGTCAGGCGTCCATAGCCCTGGTAGAGATGCTGGAATCACCCATTCATATTGAGTCCTTTTCTTTTCTTTTAGATCATTCTTTTCTCTTTTTTTTTTTTGAATTTCAAACATTTCAAAGGCTCTCTTTTTTTTTTCAATATGTCAAATGTCAGTCATCTTTTATGGGTTGAAAACTACCATGGACCTCATAACAACACATGGGAGATCAAATTTTTCAATCAAATCTCACAACATTATCATCCTAGGACAAATATACCATTATGGAGGAGATGATTTTAATTATTTGTGACAGATTCAAGGGAGCTAATGAAGGTTATTTACTTTGTACCTTGTTTTGAAGACTTTCCACAACTCCTATTGATAATGAGCATAAAGAAAAAGTTTAGGACAAGAGCACCCAATCAACAAACCTGAAGACACTTAAACCACTTCCCTTCTAATGACCAAAGTACACTCGAGATAACAACCACCATTTTAAGATAGGAAAAACTAGGTAAACCCCAAAGAACAAAATAAAATAGAAACTAAAAGAACCAAGGAAACAAAAGGACAGAAAGGAAGGACAAACAAACAGACAACAAATTATTTACAAACAAAAGAGCAGATTATTTACATAAAGAGCAGCAGATTATTTACACAAAGAGATTATTTACAAGAAGAAACACAAAACCTATTTACATAAAGAACAGCGCCCAACAGAAGTGCCAACTTCATGACTCAAAATAGTGTTTAAGAAACTGTCCATTGACAGGCAATGGAACAGGTTCTCCAGTTAAACTATTCAATCGAAAAGCATTTTCCCCTAGGATCTCTACAACTTGATAAGGACCCAGCCAAAGCTTGTCAAACTTCTAGTGACTGCCCTTCTTTTCACTAGCTTTATCCCATAACAACACCAAATCTGATATCCTGAAAGCTTTGATCTTGGCTCTTTTGTCAAACCAACGTTTGACAACAACCTGGTGCCTAAAGAATTGTTGCAAGGCGTCATCTCTCTGCTCTTCTAATTTCAACAAGGTAGCTAGTCTTATTTCTATCCTATTGTCACTAGAGTAGAATTTTTGCATGAACTCAAGGATAGGTATCTGCAGATGGATAGGGAACACAAGCTCTTGGCCATATACCAGCTTGAAGGGTGAGGTCTTTAAAGCAGCCTTAATCCTAGTCCTATCTGCCCATAATGCGAACCTCAACTGGGTGTGCCAGTCCCTAGGGTTATTTTCTAACAATCTCTTAATTACCCCTAAAAGATTCTTATTGGTTGGTTCTGCAACTCCATTGCCTTGTGGGTAATAATTCAAAGAGTATTTTAAGACAATTTTGAGATCATATGCCCATGAAATGAACTCAGTAGAAGAAAAGGCAGAGCCATTATCACATACCAAAGCGAAGGGTACCCCAAACCTTGTAGTGATGCATTCAGTGAGGAACTTAATCACTACCTCGGTTGTCTTGTTCTTGCAGGGCACAACCTCTATCCATCTTGTGTAGTAGTCAGTGGCAATCAAAATGAATTTGTGTCCTGCAGAAGAGTTTGGGTTAATTACCCCAATAAAATCCAGTGCCCATTGGGAAAATGGCCTTACCTCATAGACAGGTTTCAATGGCATGGCTGCATGGCATTATTTTGATGCAAAATTCTGACATATGTGGCATATTCTCACATGCTGATGGGAATATTTGAACACACAAGGCCATTAATAACTAAATCTGAAGATCTGGTGTGCCAGTGACTCTATAGAACCATGACTTGTGCCATGTTTCCCATGAAACTCAGAGATCACATGTTTAGCCTCTTGTTGATCAAGGCATCATAGGTATAATCCTTCAAAATTATTCTTGTATAGTAACCCTCCTTTGAACATATAATGGGAACTCTTCATTCTTAGCACTCTCCTTTGAGTTGAATTCATCCCCTTTGGACACCGATTGTTGAGCATAAAGTAGACAATATCAGTGTACCAAGGGTCATTGGAGAAAGACTGGGTCGTGTATTGCTGAAAAATGATGTTCTCCCCAGCATCCACCATGGACTTAGACAATCCCATACCTCTGACCAGTCTCATGGGGCGTATCTCTAGATCGAACTCTTGCAGGATGGCCATCTATTTCCCTCTTCTTTCTCCCAGCTCGCTTTGGATAAGAAAAGACTTCACAATCACATCGGGAACTACAACAACAATCTGAATTTAGAGGATGTAGTGTTTGAACTTCTTGATAGCCTTGACGAGCGCAAAATCTTGCTTTTCAAGAGGTGGATACTTAACTTCAGCATTTTTGAACAGAGAGCTCATGAACACGATTGGCCTCTCCTCTGCCTCTTCTCCTCGTTGATTCAAGATAGTTGCACAGGAATGTTCCAAGGAAAAAGAGTAGATATAAAACAGTCTCAAGTAGTCAAGGCTAGTGAGAATGGGCGCTTCTGAAATGGATCGCTTGACTTGTGAAAATGCGGCCTTTTCCTCATTAGTCCACTCTATCTTGGTGTCTTTCTTCATCATTTCATTCAGACGTTTCACGATTTCTGCAAATCCTATGATGAACTTCCTCACGAAATTGATCTTGCCGAAGAAGGATCTCATCTCTTTCTTGCTTCCTAGCTTGGTGATCTTCATAATGGACTCAACTCGGTCTGGATCAATTGATATCCCTCTTTCTGAAATTATGTGTCCTAGAAGCTTCCCTTCAGAGACCCCAAACACGCACTTTTTTGGATTCAGGGAGACGCCATACTGGATACATCTTTGAAGAACTTTGGCTAAGTCAACAACATGGTTTAGTCAATCTTTGGAGAACACTATCAGGTCATCCATGTAAACGATAATGCACTTACCAATTAGATCCTTGAAAGCTATGTCCATGGCGCGCTGAAAGGTCGCCCCAACATTTATTAGACCAAATGGCATCCTCATGTATGCAAACATTCCCCACTTTGTAGTGAAGGTTGTCTTCATCCTATCTTCACAGTTAACCATTACCTAATTGTACCCAGAGTAACCATCCAGGAATGATATCATCTGAGATCCATTGATAGTCTATAGTACCTCATCGAGGGAAGGAAGTGGGTAGTTATCTTTTTCTAAAGCTCTGTTCAGATTTCTGAAGTCGACACATAGTCTAATCTCTCTATTTTTCTTACAGATTGGAACTAAGTTAGCTACCCATGTGGAATGGCGTACAGGGAAAATTATCCTTGCAGAAAGCAATTTCTGGACTTCTTTGAATATCAATGGTTCAATCAAGGTGTTAACAAGGCACTGCTTCTGTCGAAATGGCTTAACTTGAGGGTTAAAAGGAATGGTATGAGTCATTACAGAAGCGTCAAATGTCTTTAGGTCTTCATATCCCCAGGCTATCACAGCAATATCTTTCTTAAGTGCCTGCAATATGTCTTTTCTAATTGCTTCAGGGCAGGATTTCCTTATGTAGACATTCCTTTCAAGGCTAGAATCAGTTAAGTTAACAATTTCATACTGACCTCCCTTATCTTCAGTTATCATCTTCTCTTGAGCCCTGGGGTCTGAGTCAAAAATCTTTTCTAAAGCCACCATTCCCTTGGGAATTTTGTTACTCTTTAAATTGAGGACCCCCTCTGTATCACAATCTTCAGGATTCCAATCTCCTTGATCCCTGTTGGACTCATCTATGATTTGTCCTTCAAAGACATCAGAACTTGCTAGAAAAGAAACGATATGTTGATCATCATCAAAGACTTGAAAGTTCCTGACATTATCAGGAACAGCAGGGGTGGATATCAATTCCACTGAGAATCTTCTAAGCTTGGAGCCCTGCATGGGTTCTAGGGTACTTGCAGCAACAAATAATGAATCAGCTATCTGATTCTCCTCCCTTTGGATTAAGCTAATCCCAAAAGCATCGAAATCCTCGATCAAGTTCCATACCCGATTCCTATATGCTTCCAGCCTTCTATTGTGACATGTGTATTGGCTGCGCACTTGCTTGATAACTATTTCTGAATCTCCTTTGACCACCAGAACAGTGACCTTCTTATGTGCAAACATCAGCCCCCGAGCTAATGCCTCATATTCTACTATGTTGTTAGTGCATCCAAACTGTAACCTATAAGAAGCAAAGAAGGTTTTCCCTTTCGGGATGGTTAGTTCGATCCCAACACCACAACCTGTCTTGGACTTAGATCCATCAAATGTGAGGGTCCATAGCTGATTATGAGCCAGGGTTGCTCCTTTTGAAGTTGTTATGGGCACTTGGATTAGGTGAGCCATAGGTGGGGCTCTTTGACCTTTTGCATCAGATATAGGAAAATAATGTTCTGTAAGTTCTTTAGGTGCACTTTCCAATTCCTGTTTAGTTGTATCATATGACCTGTGGCTATCCTTTTGACAGTCACTTGTGCTTTTGGTTAACCCTTGGGCTTTGGTACATTTATGGGTAAAGGGGTGTCAAACAAACCTTGGGGTTGCTCCTCATCAATATGCTGATTCAGAAATGTATCTGGGGTAGGTTCAGTTTGAGGAGGAACTTCCTTTGAAGGTATCCTATTCCTGGTCAACATCACTGCTTCCTTGGCTTCAAACGAGAAGTGATCTGCAACTTTCTCAAAGTGCCTTGGGCTAGCCTTTTCAACTTGGGAAACATGACTTAAAGTGTCAATGCAGGGTTGACAAGTCAATTCAAAATGATTTTGGTAATGCACCCTGCACCAATTAGGGAGTAGAAGACTTTGCATATCAATATCTTCCCCTAGGACCAGCTAATCTTGTTGCATCTTCTTGATCAATGCCTGTTGATTTTCATTAATCATAGAATCAGGAAACTTTTGTATTAGCAATTATTTAGGATCAAGAACTGAAAGGGTTAGGATTTCCTCTCTCTTGTAAACCCCTATCTTGGTTTCAAAATAGGCTACTTCTTTAGGACAATCATATTCAATGATGACATGCTTGAGGCGAGGCTCACTTTCAATCCTAATCTATGTAGGAATTCCTCTCCATGGTAGCCAAATGTGTGAAAAGTCAAGGGAGAGATACCCCCTATACCTTTCATCAAATCTCTGCTCAACAGCATACCAAAGTCTCCGGAATTTCTGCTACTTGAACATCTATATTTGTTTGAACCCTAGTGTCTGACCCTACTTGCACATGTATGTTTCTCAATTCCCCCACTACCTTAACCTTTTTTTTGTCAAGTTGAGTGACTTTTTTGTTTGTTTGGACAGGGTTTAATCCCAATTTCTTGCATATGGAAAATGGCATAACATTGCCTGAAGCTCCTGAATCTAGCAAACAATTATGTAGATTATTCCCATAGATTCTTAAACTCAAGAGAAATGGTGGAGTACCTACCTGGTTCCTGTATAACACAGCGTTCATATCTGTAGCAGGTGAAACCTTATTTTTCCCTTTTGATTTATCAGCTTGCTCTAAGGCTTTCAGCACTAGCTCTCGTTGAGCAGGGCACCACCTTAGGATGTCAAAATATGATAAAGAGGTTTTTTTCCTCTGCATCTCTGAAACAATATCAAATTCTAAGTTATGGCTTGTATTGCTTTTGAAAACACCATAGGAATTACCTTTGTTGTGGGAGTCAGGCAGACCCTTTGGTGGAGGAGGGTTATTGTCAGCATTTTGATTCAAAGGCACCATGTGATTAGGTGGTGCTGATGTAGTGGATGGACCATTGTTCTGATTTCTTAGGAAGTGTCCTCCCTTTGTCTGAAAAGCTTGGGCATCATACATATCTTCCTCTAGTTTATTCTCACTTTGCATTGGGAATGAGGGTTCTTCTTCAAAGAGGTCATAACCCATTGTTGTATCTACCGAGTCACCTCCTTTGTTTGAATTCCCTTGGAATTTTTGGGCATCTTCCTGTGCCATCTTGACCATCTTTTCCATTTCAAGGCAGTTTACCTCAGAATGAGTTGCAGTATCATGCAGCCTGCACCAGTTAGTCATAAAATTAAGGTCAGCCACATTTGTAGTGTGTGACCAATCCTCATTAGCCTAATAATTGTGGGAAACTCCACCATTGTTTGGCCCTGTATTCCATTGTCGGTTGTTATTTGGCCTCTGGTTGTATCCTCTATTTTGATTTTGATAGCCTTGGTTAGAGGAGTTTTGGCCTTGATAACCCCTTTGGTTATAATTGTTATGATTCTGATAATTACCCTGGTTTTGAGAAGGGTTCAATCTAAGTTGAACCATATCATTCGTGACTTGAGATAGTGTTTTCTTTAAGGTCTCCACCTCGTTTGTGAGTTGAACTGTCTTTTCACTTTCAATAGCCTTAGCAGCAAGTGGTTGATCACCATGGCTTGGGGTTCCAATTTGGTTATGATGAACATGGGGACCTTGAGGGACCTGTGGTTGTTGAAAAAGGTCAGGAGTCCTATTAGCAAAGAATGGAACAGGAGGTTGGGTTTGCAATTCCAACATAGGTCCATAATGGGAAGGAGACATTCCCAGGACAGTATTGAATAGAGGTGTTGGGCTATGCATCTGATATCCCATTGAAGGGAAACCTCCTCCCAAGCTTCCTTGTTGAGAGCTAATTTGTTGTTGTAGCTTGATAGCCAAGTGATAGACTTTAGACAGGGAATCTATATCAGCCAGCTGATATGTCCTTTATAGGAACAAGCCAATCAAAGGATCTATGACTCTAAAGTATGCTTGAATGGCACTATTCTCAGTAACTAGATAAGGGTCTTGCAGTCTCCTATACATTCTTTGAAACCTGGTGTTAAGTAAGGGAAAAGGTTCACCTGGCTCCTTCCTGATAGTAGAAAATTGGTCGAACAAAATGGTTGGATCCACATAGATTCTGAACTGATTGATGAATGCATTCTCTAAGTCTATCTAGCTCAAAATAGAATGATGAGGAAGATTAAGGTACCAGTTGTATGCCATATCCCCTAAGGAATAAGGGAACAACCTACAAACTACATCATGATGGGCTATCTGAGCCCTGGTACAAGCATCCTTAAAAGCTTGTATGTGCTCTTCAACACTCCTTGATTCACCATGAATGTACTTAGGACATAATTTCTCAGGATTCTTAGGCATGTCATGAAAGCCTCCAGAAATAGTCTCCAATGGAGAGGGATTATTCTGAAAGAATTCCATTGGTGGTGGTGGTGGTGGTTGAGCCAACTGTTGGATGGGTTGAATCAGCTGTAATGGAAATTAAGATGGATTCGATGGTGGATTGATAGGAATCCACTGGGGTAATGGTGAAAAACTTGGTGGAGTGAGCGGAGCTGACAAGGGTGGTATGATGGTTGCCCCAGTCTTGTGACTCTTGTGCCTTATTGGGGTCTTGAGCTCTATCATAGGTGGTGGGTTTTCGGTTGATCAAAGAACTCTGTGGGGCCTTTTTGAGGAGGATGACCTAGCTTTATCCAGCTTGCTCTCCTAGGCCCTCCTTCTAGCACCAGCTTTTGTTGACGCTCCAAATGGCACATCAACAGTTAAACAAAATATTGTTATTCTGCTTCTCCTGAAAGAGAAAGACAACACATGGATATCTTAGCTCCCAAGGTCTTTAAATTTGGTTCGCAACTGTGTTGAGGTTGCTCAATTGGTCAATGTAGTAGTAATGTTCAAGGGGCCTGCTGGTGTTGGGCTTCTGGATTGTTCTAGGATCAAACATAAACTTAAACCTATTCTAGCCAGTGTTTTTAAAAAATAGAAAAAGATGGATCAGAGCTTTAGAACAGAAAACAATGATACTTCACCTATCTTAACCAGACTTGCTATCCTTCAAAGAATTGTAAACTAAAACTAAAGAACAAAATTAACTTGTGATTAACACACAGTTGCATTCATTCATAGTGTTGATTTCTACAATAGAGTACTAATTACCATTTTAAATAAAACACCAAAATAACATTCCATTCCTTGAAGGCTTCACAAATCAAATGATTAACTTAAGACAAACACAATCTGAAGTAGATTAACATCTGGTTGTTTCTACTGTTAGTGAAACAGATAAACAACACTTACAAAGCTAGGACAATCACCAGTGTATAGAAAATATAAGACTCCAAATTGTTTCTGTTTATATTAAGAAAAGTTGAAAAGATACATTAGTCTATTCTGAATCTAACTCCTATCCAAGAAGGCAAAAGGAGCTCCCATTACAAAGAATCAGGATGCAACTCTGTCTCCTCTATTTCTGCTAACCTCTATGTATCTAACTCCAAAAACTACTCCTACTTCTAACTATCAATTTTCTAATTTTGTTACTATTTTCTTAGCTACCCGTTCCAACCTTTACAAAGAGGCAAGAATGCCATATATACAGAATGTACCCAAAAGAATGCGTTGTCCCCTACATTAGGGTTTACAAAATATCTTCCTTCAGGAGGGTCGGCTCTTAGATTTTTCTGAAGAAAGTCAATGTTGCATTCAATGTGAAGCCCTATTGTCCATGTCGGTGATGGCTTGACCTCAGGAGAAACCTTTAGATCTTTTGTAGCTGCAACACTTACTCTTGATAACTGTGTCTATCTTTCAACTCCTTCAAAGGACTTCCTTGAATGCTCTAAAGCATTTTTCCATTAATATTGATCTATCTCGGCCAACGGTCACCACAGCTGTCCCTGTGAGTCATGGTTGCTTCCTTCCTTCGACCTCCTTCATGTTCTAGGCCTTTCTACACGTTGACCATCTTCTGGAAGCATCATCAAGCCTCCTTTTAGATCTGAACATCATCACCCGATCCGATCCATCAGCTCAAGATCTCATAATGAGTTCATGTCATTCGCATCCTATAGGTTTCCTTCACAGTGGTAGTCAATCAGTCAATGGTGATTAGGCCATTCCTTTAGCTTCTTCTGATTGGCGGAACATAGGCCACGCAGGATTCTCGGGCAATCAAAAGTGGTCCATCTTAAATTCCATGTCGGTGAGACACTAATCGTGTCTCCCCGATGCTATTTTTCCTCCTAACAGCCATCGGCGTAACACATGACAGTTGGCGAGATGTTTCGGCGAGCTGTAGAAGTCATATCAAGCCCACAAAGACTATCAGAAAGACAGTCGCTAGTCGGCATGACCTCATGGCGAAGCCCCTCTTCTCTTGGCGAGCATATTCCATATCGGTAAGACCCTACCGGGTCGGTGAGACTTCATGGCGACTTCCTCTTTTCTCCCCACTCGCTCATTCTTCTCAACAAGACCCTACTGGGTTGGTGGGCATCATGGCGATGTCATCTTTTCTTTCGGTGAGCTCCTTGATGTCAGCCAGACTTTCCGTGGTTGAGGAAACCTTATATCAATCTCCTCTTTTCTTGCCGAGCTCCTTCTATATCGGCTAGACTAGCTCCCTTCGCCAAGACCTTCCACCGAAGCCATGCTGCCTTATCTCAGCGAGACTAAGTTCCCTTGCCAAGACATCTTGGTGAGCCTTCCTTTCTCTGGTGAGCACACCCTATCAGGGAGACTCCCTTCGGTCAGTGAGACTTTACACCGACTGAAACTTCCTTTCGCTGAGCTTACCTTATATCAGGGAGACCATCGGCCCTCGGCGAGACATTATGCCGATACCAACTCCTTTGTCGAGACCTCATGGAAAACTTAAATCATTCGTCAAGAGCCTATGCCGATATTACCTCCTTGTTGTCAAGACTCCCTTCGATCGGTGAAACTTTACACTGACTGAAGCTTCCTTTAGCCGAGCCGAGAGCACTTCGGAGAGACCTTTCCTTGTCACTGAGACCTCATACTGAATTATAAATATTACATCGAGCGCATAATCCCTTCGGTGAGAGTAACAGTCATCGGTGAGACATCCCACCGAGCGTTCCATGCAATATTGAAGACCAACCCTTCGGCGATACCCACGCTAATCGGTCAAACCTCCTGCCGAAGGAAAAATTATTGTCGAGCTCAAACTTTCGGTGGGACCTCCATCTTGTCGGCAAGACCTTTTTGCCGATGCTTGTTGTCACCAAGACTGCCCTGTAGTCACACTAACATGTATTCTTTTGTTTCACATGTATCGCTGTAACATTCTCTTGTCGGGGAGACGTCCCCTAGACAACTTATGTCTCGCCAAGGGATCTCCATAAGTTCACTTTTTGTCGCCGTGACAATATCATTCTCTCACCGATGAAGCGATATGTCGGTGTGACTAAATAGGTCAGTAAGACTGCAAGACCTCATACCGATAGAATCCCTTTTGTGCCTTGTCGGCGAGACTAGATGCACTCGCCAAGACATCTTACCATTGCAAGAGTTTCTCACCGAGACGCATGTCCTTTGGCGATGGTCGACAAGACAACAAAGTGCTCGACAAGACCACCCACCGAAGACACAACTTTCATCGAAGTGCTTCCTTGTCCCACGGTAGTCGGTGGGAGTTGAAGAATTCACCAAGACTCCTTACCGAGCAGAAAATTCTCCCACCGATATGTGTATCCCTGTGTCGCCAGTCGGTGAGACACAAAGATCTCGGCAAGACCTCACCCCGAAGAAGACTTTCATGCCAATGGGGAAACTCTTGGTCGCCAGAACAATGAATAATGTCTCACCGATAGGTACCTACATGCAAATTCCAATTGTTGTGACATCCCTAAGGTCTTGCCGATAGGCAACATAGATGCCTATCAACCAAAATGCATTATGGGTCAGGGAGACCTTGATAATCCCATGTTGATATGAACTATAATGTGAGGTATTCAAACTTGATGGAATTTATAATACTGTATGGTCAAAAATGGGGAAAATATTGTCATGGTGGGACTTATTTGGAAAATTATGAATATGGACACCATGCAAAATCATCAGGATTTTATAGTTCTAACACCCCCTTTGGATTTTAAACAGACAAAGCCAAGCCACCAGTTGGCAAGACATCTGAAAAGTCTTTCTGACTCTTTCCTTAAAGGATTTCTATGCCAAACTAGATTTGGGGAATGCTTTCCAACTGAGCTCCCTTGACAAATACATCCTGTGCACAATCTAATCCTGTGAAACAAGGTCTCCATTAGTCCTCAAAAGCAAATAAAACATATTTATAATAAAATTCACTATTGCTTGTGATTATGTCATTCAATTTATAGCAAGAAGAAAACCAATTTAAGTTGAGAACCAAAATTTGACAAAACAAGAAGGAAAACTCACGAAGAAAACAGAAGAACCCCCAAAAGAAAAGAAAATAACAAAGGCAAAGGAACCAAAAAGAGAAGGGGGACCCATTTTTTTCCAGAATAAAATGTGGTGGTTATGCAAGGCATAACA
>VDFB02274714.1:7596623-7636289 GCA_007258455.2 Sequoia sempervirens
ATCTTAAGAACTACAATACCATGAAACAATGAGTCCCTTGTAGTAAGTAGGCAGTCTATAGGGCATAATTTAATTTTATAGAAGGATGCTCATGAAAGGAATCTTCAAGTGATAGTGAGTGAGCTATTTGAGATTGTAGCTGAGGGTGCAATACCCAGTCTTAAAGGAAGCTAGAAGTAAAAGTAGCAAATGCAAAAAATCAATCGTGACACAACAAAAAATTCACAATGTTATTTTCATAATTCCTTGAGTTTGAAGACAAAAATCTCATTGTATTCTCACATGGTGAGCTTAATGGTCAATCACTGACAACCATGATTTTAAAGCATGCTATTGTGCTTATGGAGGCAACATTTTCAGCAAGGCAGTGAGTGGTGGTTTGGAACAATGGCAGGTATGAAGGACTTGCTTTATATGCATACTATGCAGTCTAGCTTAAGACAACGCTCTTAGAAGAGATTGAAGGTGGATTATGGAACTCAAGGGTTACCATGATAAGGATTAAAGCAAAGAATGAGATCTATTTAAAAGCCACGGTCATGAAGATATTAAAGATGTCACATACAAAAACCTAGTAGCTGGAGTAATGAATACAGTGCCAAAGAGGATAGTGTGATGGGGCAGATTTAGGAGATCTTCACATTATCTAATTATAGGGAAATACATCATTTATTTATTTTTTTAATTAAAATAAATCATTCTAAACCCTATATAGGATACATTGATACTTCAAAAGCCTCTGAAGGAATTTGAGATTATGCAAATATATGTCAAGTAACATTCATAAGGTTTAGAAAATCTTGATCACTCTCTAGAATAACCCATTAAACATGGGTTGTGCTTGAATGCACTACATAATTGATATAACACAACCACTTTGCATATCAACTAGAGTTATAGGCTCTTTATTGAAGCAAGAGGTAATCACTCTTGGATCATGCTATAATTACATCCTAACCTGTTAAACTTGAGACAACTTGAATGCACCCAATGATGATTGACACCTACATTATACAACCTGAATTAACTACATTATATGAGTGCCTCCATTTCTATCACAACATAGCCACATTAAACTTGGGTCACACATGAATGCATCATGTATTTTTATAGCACAATTGTGCCACATGACCAATAGAGTTATGGATCACATAATTACAGTCACAAGAATTTGTTCCTTGGTTGTGATCTTATGGTGATTCCACACAACAAAATCTGGACATGAAATTCTCAAAACCCTAAACCTCTAAAAATGAAATCTAATGAGATGTTGCTTTAAAATATGATTTTCAAACCTAGAACTACAAATCTGACTTCACAACTGAATTCTGCAAAAATACAATGACTACCCTCAACCTGGCGATATGTTCTTGAATTTTTTTTTTTCCCAAGAAAATCGTCTTTAGTTCTCCACAAACTGTCTCAAGTAGAGCAAAACACTGTCGCAATAAATCAGGCGCGAACTCACTTTTCTTTATTTCGGCCACAATTTGATTTTTTTCTATTTTTCATGTTTGTCAAAAATTCGACGAAAATGATAGCCGACATTTTGACGAACCCCAAGTTTGTCGAAATTTCAAGGAACGTCGGGGATAAACTTTCAAAAAATTGAAAATTACACATCAAATTTTACAAACACCCGACGAATATCAAATTTTACATATTTTGTAAGACAGTTTCATAGGATTTTGCAGTCAAATGTATTAGTGGATATAAAGAGATAGCTAGAGGGATAGAGAGAGAGTTGAGATTGAGTTAAGTAGAGAGGGAAGGATGGAGAGAAAAAGAGGTAGAGAGATAGGCCTAGAGAGAAAGAGATAGATATAAAGAGGTACAAAGAGAGATGGAAGTGTTGTGTGGTCTCACAACACACCCCATTTTGCTCCTTGGAAAAATGTGGACCCCCTTTCTTTCTTTGCTACATGTTTTCTTTCCTCTTGCTTTCACTAGCTTTGGGGTGTTGTTTTGGGAGGAGTTGGTAAAATTGCAAGTTTCATTTCAATCTGCTTGGTCTTTGCTTAAGTCCTTGTTCTTTCCTAGATTCAGTGTCTTGGTATTTTTATGAAGTTTTATTAATTTACCAGACCCAAAGTCCTAGAGTTGTTGCGGTTGTGTCAAAGATGTTGTATCTTTGATTGGTCCAAGTCCCACTTGGTAAATCATCACCCAAATGAATAATCCTGATGTTTGCATTTTTTTCTTCATCCCCTAGCCAAATGGTTGCTTTTCTTTTTATTTAGTTGGAGGTCAGAAACCAGAGGTTCCATTACAAAATGTTTGAATCACTTTTTATCTTTCTTCAACCTAATTCCTGGTTCCTCTTTCTGCTCCCATTTTTTATAAGCTTGGAGGTAAGTGTCCTGGTTCCCGATAATCTTTTCAAGGTTTGGTATCGAAGATTATCAATCCCGATGATCATCAATGATCATGTATCTTAAAGGATTTTTCCTCATAAAAATAAAAGTGACACAAGAGTGCCATGTAAGCTTTGCGCTCTGTCTTTTCCTCTAGTGCTGGGCTTGCACATAAACCAAGGTGTTCGTAATTTGAATCCTAATCTGCTATGATTGCACCTTTATTCAAGAAATTAATGCATTGTAATAGGTAATTAATGAAGGTGGAAAAATACACACACGTACAAGTGGCACCACCTCGTGCATGCAATTTATTTTATAACACTCAACCTCATGCTACATTGCAAATTTGCAAAGGACATTGAATGAATGAGACTGATATTGTGGCATACAAGGAAAGGTAAATTTTGAGAAACTAAAAACACAGCTACCGAGGGTTTCAAAGTTGCATTCTGAAAATATTTCCATCATAAAAAAAACTAGGTATGTCTCAAATAATAGAAATTTTTTCAATCATTTTACGCATGAAAGTCTCGAGATAATGGTATTTCCCTTAGTAACTGAAATGATGATTATTCTGATGTAAATTTAAGCAATTAGTGAATTGAAAAGTTTTTTATGAATTGTTAAAGATAATTGGTTAAATTTAACCCTAACTCGCACACAAGGCACATATTTAAAAATGTAGAATACGTCAGCAAAAATGAGTACTTCTAAAGCAAGAGCGGAAAATGAATTCAAATATTGCACTTCACAAGTTGTACCAATTGGTGGGATAGCTAATGGTACTCATTCAGGATGGTTATCTAATGTCAAATTCCTCGCATGGGCCAAAAAAGAAAATGCCTCTCAATGTACAAGGAATGTTATAGCAAGTGGGTTACATTTAGCAGGAGGATTTCCGCCAGCAATGGAGACCCCTAAATTGGTTATGGAATGTTTAAACTACTACAACCCAGAAAAAATATTCATTGAGAAAGAGGGAAGAATCTATGCAGATCTTTCTAAGAAAGGAATTGTATATACATTTGGGCTTCTCACATTTACTCAAATGAACCCTATAGATATAAAGATGAAGGCTAAAATATACTTGAACACCGAAGAACAGAACAGAAAAATTATGAGTACCTAATGGTGTCAAGAGGAAATTACAAAACAAACAAAGCCAATTCTAAGGTCTATTTTCAACCCGAATGTTCAAGACATTATAACTATGCTAAGCAGGATAGTTGGACTGTGAGATGCTAGTAAATTTGAATCATGGATGTTTGTAACCATAGCCAAATTAATGGAAGGCCCTATGCAAATGCATTGTGGAGGTTTTATCAGCGACAAATTGTATGATCAGATAAATGCATTTCCAAAGTCAAGATGTTTTTCTATGTCCTCATATGTGATCTATTCCTGCACCTTAAGGGAAAATAAGTAAGGGTTGAATAGAGTTTGTGCTCTAGACAGAGAAGCAGGAAGCATTCCAGTATATGCTCATTTACCCCAAATTACTATTCATGAATACAAGGAGCATTATCGGAGAGTCAATGATGTGTTTTCCATGAAGCTACTGAGAATAATAGAAGGAAAAAAAGCTAAAAAATTGTCTCTGGAAGCACAAAGAAATATTAAATAGGTTGGAGGATGGTACATTCAATTTCCCACTTTCACCTATATTAGGGTGGAAGGGTTTGAAGGATATTCCTTCATGTTTTCTACGCCGTATAGATAAATTAGTATTGTTTAAATTGGTAAGAAAATTAAAGCCCTCTCAAGCTCTTTACAGCTCAACACATAAGAAAATCTCTCCCAAATTTCCCATTGTAATGGGGAATTACAAATGCAATGCAAGTAAAGTAGCTGATCTATGTGAAGAGGAGTTAAAGACATACAAGCTGGAGTATTTTCCACTCCAAAGAAAAAACCATGGCCCAGAAGGGAATATTTCCAAGTGGATAGTTGGTAAACGTGCTCATGTTTTCCATTTAGAAGATTACTTGCTCAATTGTGATGATGAATACAAAGTAAGGAAAATAAAATATGAAAGGTTGTCATTACAATCTTCATAGATTCTTAAGATTCATGACATTCTAGATCAATTGGAAGAAGATGGTGAAGGTTTGAATCTGGATTATAATGAAAATAGAGTCTTTGATGAACCTATCCCGAATCCAGATTAGGAAAGTAGCGAAATAACATTTGTTGAGGAATTTTTTGAACTAGTTTTAATGAAGACTCAACAATGGATAAATTTTTTTTGTAAAGCTTTGAGAAAAGTTAGAATAAGGCCCACGTAATCACTTGATACAAAGAAGAAACAAAGAGAAGAAAATAAACCTGAGCATGAGGATCCTACTAAGAAAAAGAGAAAAGTTGGTAAAGTAGTTGTTGCTATACATATTGAAGAAAGAACCCCTAAGGCTTCAAGCCAAGGAGTTTCATTAAAACCAGTTGGTCAACGTAAAGAAGTTGAACCAGGTAAGGTTCGAACAAAAGTGAAATCAAAAGTGGCATCTTCTTCCACAACAAAACCAAAGGCTCGACCTATGACTGATGAAGAGGCAAGAATGACAGAGAATATTGGTACAAAGACAAGGTCTACATCTTAGAGAGATGCAACATTATTTACTTCTCCCCCTTCAATCAATATGGCTACAGTAAAAAGGCATTGGGAAAAACTCCTTTGGTTCTAGATGAAAGTTCTAAGCTAGATGAAAGTCAAATCAAGTAACAAATGGATAAATTGGGCACCATGTGGGAACAATTAAAAGAAAATAAATCTAAAGATAAGCCCTTGGTACAACCAGTGGTGGAAAAGATTCTAAAAATAGGGTCAATTCCTATGAATGTTGAAGAAGAGGAAAACTTGCCTCAGAGGTGGAGAACCCTGAATTTCTTGAAATGGAAATAGGGGAGACTACAAGACAAATTCCTACTTATGATATTGCTATTGAAGATACCTTTGAATCCTATCCTTTGCTAGGGAATGATCAAAATGATGTTGAACAACCATAGGTTTTTGAAAAGTCAAAAGAAGACTAGGTTTAAATTGAAGATAAAGAACCTTCACAAACTTTAGGTGATGGGGTTAGAGATGAAGAGAATCCTAATGTGATAGGATATGAAGAAGGTGACTTCCTAGGAACTGATACTAAATACCCGGATGGACAGGAAAATACAAGTCTTGGAATTGAAGAGACAGTGTTGAATTCCAATAATCCAGAATCCATGCCAGAGAATGCTGAAGATGTTCTAGTTTAAGAGGATGTGATAGATAAAGTTGAAAAGGTAAGAGAAGAAGTTCCTGAGCATTTTGAAAACCAAGAATAGAGAAATTTTACAGAGGTAGAGCATAAGGATGATATACCTAATTGGTTAATCAGAGAATTAGCTTCCCCATTGGAAGTGGAATTAGTACCTTTGGATCTCAAAAGCTTAATCTAGGAAGTAGAGACTCCAAAGCCTAGGCGAAGAGCTAAAACGAAACATGTCATGTAGAAGAATGCAAATGGAGGTAGAACACTCCATATAGCTACTCCGGTAGTAGATAAAAATAGACATGAAATAATGCCTAAGGATTATAGCGTAAAAAGTATCAGTGTTGAACACTCATCCTGGACACAAGAATTAGAAGAAATGAAGATGAATTTGGATACAATTGTTGCCATGGTACAAAAGAGTAAATAGAAGTAAAGAGAGCTAAAAGAATGGATTGCTAGCCTAGATATTTTTATAAAATCATTAACCCAAACTGGTTAGCCACAGATTGAATTGCCTCAAAATCTAGTACTCATGTCATAGGAGTAGGTGAATGCTATCAGAGCACTTCATGACAAAATGAATGTATTTAAAGAATGGATCGAGTATTGGGTAAGGAGAAGGAGAAGAACTCATCACAGATGCGATTGGGAAGTACAAGGAGGCATACAGTTGGTTGAAAAGTCCAAAATATTGGAAGGAGAATGCATATTTCACTAGGAACAAATTGATGTTAAGAGGTCAAACATAGAAGCTCTCATTCAAACGAATGTCCAAGAATTGATAAGAGAAAAGATAATCTCAGAACAAGAAGTTCTAATATGTGAAAAATGGAAGAAAAAATTAAGTTGGGAAGGTGATACTTTGGTACTATTTATAGAAGGATTTGAAAAAGTCATCGAGAAGTGTAGTAAATTGATTGATAAAGATCAAGATTTCATTGAAATGTTGGCACAGCAGGATTGTGATCCCCGAACACTAGGATAGGAGGGTAAGGCAGTAAAATATTTTAAGGAATGGATTGAAAGAATAAACAAAGACCCTATTCAATTGTTAAATCGGGAAGTCATTGATGAGATCATACATTGCATAAACACTATGGTTAAGTATGAAATAGAGAAAATGTTGAGGAAGACAAACATCCTCCAGATATTAGACGAATATATCAAGCTCAAGTATAGTTGGAAGGCAATCCAAGGGATTTCAAAAGAACGTATGCATTAGATATTAACTTCTTTCAAAGAGTATCAATTGAAGAAAGGTGGAGAAGGGTTCCTAGAAATGAAACTTGATATGATGCAATGAATCACTGGATATTGGATATCAAAAGTATCACAAGGATATATTGAAGTTAATTTTGTAGGTTGTTCCTAGTCCTAGTAGAAGTTTCCCATTTGTTATTCTAAGGAATACCAATAGCCTTGTTTTGTGTGGATTATTGTGTATTAGAGCTTGAATTTGAAGATTGTTGTTGAAGAAGTCAAAGCTTTGACTTTGTTTGGAAGATTCTAATGACAATTGGCATCTACCATGTGCTATCTTTTGATTTTCTATTTTTGATTCTCTTGATAGACTTTAAGTTTGAAAATTTTGGGGCCTTGTTCCTATAAAAGGTCGTTTATTGCTTTACTTTTATTTTTTAAGTTCAAAATTTGTGGATGTCGAAAGAGCCAAAACTTATTTAATTTTTGTTCTTTTTTCTTGTTTTTTGAATCATTCCATATTAAAAATTTGTATGCACATAGAACTTAATCAATATCGAAGCAAATTTGAAAGCTACCTATCTCATGTATCTTTTATAGCTAGTTTTTTAGTTCATTCGGACAAGATTGTATGTTGCGTCATTTAAGGGTGCATACAAAACCTACTTGGTGTCCAAACTAAACCCCTCTCTTTAAAATATCACACCATTTTATACCTAGCTATGAAGCAATCTGGTGAAGTATAAAGTGGTTTTCTTTGATTTGATTATATCTTGGGGCATGCGTGGAGAATACCTGAGAGAAATTTTACTTTTTCAATTATTTTGATGCTTTATTTTAGATCAGATGTTAAATTTTAGAAAATGTTCCAAAAAAGAGATGAATGAATGGAAATTTACTGAAAATTTTTCATTTCCATAAAAAATTTGAATGCTTAAAGCTAAATCTACTTAAGTGATAGTAATGTTGTTTGATATTCATGAAATATTATTGCAAATCTATTAATTTCATGAAATTGTTTAATGATCAAATTGAAAATCTTCCATTTGAGGCCTATGATTCCTTTAAGAATTAAGAATAACCATAGACCCCTTAAGATTAATAAAAATATCACATCATACCCTAAAGCGAACCTAGTATGGTCAAGGCCTAACTACCAGAGCCTTGGGATTAAGCTAAGTCAACCTTTTCCTTAGAATTTTTTTTAGGTTTCCCTAGTTTAGGCTTTCAAGTAAAGATAGGTTCTTCATGGTTTGTCTGTGAGTATTTTATTTTCACTGTTGTTGCAACTAACATCGCGATCAATAGGAAGGACGAAGAGAGAGGTAGAGAGATAGGTCTAGAGGTTAAGGAGAGAGAGAGAGAGAGAGGTCTAAAGAGGGAAAAAAGAGAGGAAAGGAGGGAGGGATGGAGAGGTAGATAGATAAGTCTAGAGCTCAATATATTGAGAGGGAGAGGTCTAAAGAGGTAAAAAGAGAGGGGGGGAAGGAGGGAGAGACAAATGGAGAGATAGGTCTAGAGTTTAAGGGGAGACATAGTGAAATATGGAGAGGTAGAGAAAGGGACAGAGAGATTTGATGATTTATAAAGATTTATTTATCTCCTTACTACATAAAATAAAAATATTTCATTATTGATTATTTATTCTATTTTTTTTAATTATTTTGAGATGATTGTTACAAAAAATCATGAAAAAGGGACTTCATATGTGAAAGTAGTGAGCATTTGATGTTTCAAAATGAAATATGAAGTTCAAATGATTATAATTTGTTTTTGTGTATAATGTAGAAACACTACCTAGTTCATTGCGTAGAGCTCCGAATCACCTTTCCAACAACTATAAAAAAATCAAAATTTCAATAAGAAACACAAAAGTTATGCCCATTTTACTAAAGAGTGTTTTTTGGGCTTTTCAAAATGGATATCCATTTTGCAAATCCGTTTTGAAAATCCAAAAATGGATATCCATTTTGTTTTTCAAAACGGATATCCATTTTGAATACATAAAATGGGTACCCATTTCTAAGAAATGGATATCTATTTTGTTTTTCAAAATGGATATCCATTTTGAAGACATAAAAATGGGTACTCATTTCAATAAAATGAATAATCCATTTTGTAGACATAGAAATATGTACCCATTTCTAAAAAATGATATTTGATTTGAAGACAAAAACGAATATCCATTTTTTTCACATAATTTATTTCCCTCCTTTTTTGCCTCGGAATTGCTTTGGGATTTGACTTGGGAGTGTCAAACTTGAAAAGTCAATTGCCCCAACATGTTTAGAGGTTTCATCCTCTTTTCATGACTTTACCCTTCATTTTGATGATTTTTTTCATCCAAATTTGATGAAACGAAAAGGGTTTATTCAAAAAAATGTCAATATTCTACCAATATAAGATATGTTTTATTTTGAATTTAATAGAAAACTTTTTTTTTCTACATGCACTATGTGTAAATTCTTGATTGATAGGTTGACTAAAAAATATCTATATCTTTTAAACGGTTATACATTTTTTGAATCCAAAAGATGCATCACACACTATGCATCGCACACTATAGTTTACAAAAAAAATTGAGTTTCATAAATTTTTGACCAAGTTAGGGTGGCCAGAAAAATTATTTTTTATATTTTTAAAAATTCCCACTAGAAAATTCATAACTAATTGTTTACTTTCAAATGAATTATAAAAACATATGCATCGTATCCAAGCATGTTTCCTTTACTTATATTGAAAGATTCGGAAAAAAATATTTATTTTTGCTCCTTATGGTTGGACAAGCACTTGCTTTTTTTCCAAATTTTAATGTATTATTGCATTGAAATTTTAAATTTTCACCAAATCAAATTACTTTTTTCCAAAAAAGGCCTATTATTTTACAAACTACATTCAATTTTATACAAATTCTATTCCTACATATTTTGAAAATTTTGTTAATAACCTATTCAAGTTTTTATGTGAAGTTTCATAAGTCTATTTTTTTGTATTTTCATTGCCACTTAAGGTTCCTGTTTGGACCCCCATGATCCTGCATTGACCCTCATAATTAATAGTGGGAGTATGAAACTCTGTATAATATAGTCCATTTTTTATTAAAATTCCTTAGATTATTTAAATATCTCAAAGGGTTGTAACTGATGAGTATGATCATGAGAAATGAGATTCATTACAGTGATAAAAGTGCTCATAGTAATGAGGGTT
The DNA here is from genome assembly GCA_007258455.2 of Sequoia sempervirens. NCBI lineage: Eukaryota > Viridiplantae > Streptophyta > Pinopsida > Cupressales > Cupressaceae > Sequoia > Sequoia sempervirens. Next base: position 7,606,636 of record VDFB02274714.1, read on the forward strand.
TCATTAAGTCAAGCATACCTCATGAAGGACATCCATATCAAAGGATGAAGTAAAGGATGGAAGTCACCTTGTATGGGAAAAAAAGGTTTAATAATAAATTTAGTGTCATATCATTACAAGAAGATAGTGCATGGTGACCACATATCAGATAGTTTGAGTTATGGACAGCCATAAAATGCAAAAATCATGAAGTGATAATTATAAATTAGTGGTAAATAGTTGCATAGAGGATAGAGTTATGAGGAACAAACATGACATGGAGCAATACCAAGAATGTGAAAGAAAGAAGGTATAATGAACAAGGAAGTAGCATGACAGTCAACAGTCAAGTGAAAGATATCATTACACAAGAAGAAGAACAAAGTCGTTCCCAAGCACTACATGTTGCTATTGTTGATCAACTTGGATAGAACCTAAATATGAACAATTCAATTAGGAAGGAATAATATGTTAGTGTGATGGATAATGCACACTTTACAACTTATACTAAAGAAATAGAAGCACATGATAACCCTATCTTAGAGAAGAATCTTAAAAATAGAAAAAATAAAATGAAGACAAAAAATAATACAGTTATTGCAAATGATTCATCTTTTTTAAAAAATATGAATACTGACATGGATATAGATAATGAAAATTAAGAAAGGGATCCATCATAAATTTTGTACAATTATAAGACATATGGACAATTAGATGATTCCATGATATAAAAGGATGGTCATGAAAGAGCAAAAAGATAGTTTGGGAGTTAATACAATCTACAATACAAAGATGGATAGTCACCATGATGAAGGGAATAAGTCATGAAATTAGCACAGTCATGAGGAAGGACATAGAACTATGAGCTATTACTATGAACAAAGAAGATATAGAGGATTCATGGGTGAATTATTTAAGTGTCGACAAGTGGGTCATAGGGCCTTCAATTACCATTATGCAATCTGACATCAATAGAAGTGTTTTATTTTTATGAATTTGGAATCTTGTGCATGCTTTGATGTCCACCACCAATTGGTTGTTGTGTTGGAAAATGGTCGGCACTCCCCTTGGGATTTGTGACAATGGACTAATCGCCTCCCGTGTGATCCATGTATCTACTGTTTGTATCAGGTATTGATAGATCGGTCTTTTGATACAATGACAAATGTGGGCCAATAATTGGTATCATAGTTTTGGCCATGGGTTTGAATCCCATCGGGTAATGCTGAGGGGGATATTGTTGGCAGATGGTCAATCCTCCCCTCGGTATTTGTGACAAGGGACTAACTAGCTCCCGTGTGATCCTTGTCTCTATTGTTTTCATTGAACATTGATAGATCGATCTTTTAACGCAATGACAAATGTGGGCCAACATGTTGTTCTTCTTGTACTTAAGATTGCTCGCATCCCTATGATATCTTTTGATTCCTTTAAGTTCCTTGTTCAAGTGAGTAGGAAACCATCTCAACACCACTTTTATATGCTACTTCCCTAGACTTGAGAATAACTACTAGAAATATTTCCAAATAAATAGGAAGGAATGGTAATTCATACATGTCCATGCCAAGTTTGAATCAAACTTGGGATTGTGGAGAGTTTTCAAGTTGGATTAGATGGGATTCAATTCCTTTTCCTCATGCTTTGAGGCCTTCACTCTCCAAATATCCCATCTTTTGCACAAGACCTACATCTAGCGTCTATGTTTTTGAAAGGGTATCTTTGAAATCAATCATATTTTGAGGGGAGTAAGAACTCATTACATTAGATTTAATTAAATTGTTCAAGGGTGATTCTTGAATTCAAATCTATTTTGCCAAAATTTCTAGATTTTGAACCCATTTTCTAGATGCTTTCTTCATGTTTTAGTTATTTGATGGTCTAAGAGTTTGGAGATGTAATATAAATTCTTCACATAGAATATGAAGCATTTAGGTGGGATAGAAGAAATTTTATTTGTAGTTGCATCCAACTATTGCATGACCTTTTTAATTTCATGAATTTAGTTCAAATTCAATACTTCTTAATTGCAAGTCAGTATTTATGTACGAAAGTGATACTTGGACAAGTGGACTTAAGTCATTCTTCAAAGAGACCCTCCATATCATAGCTCCAATTATCTCTATCATCATTCAAAGAGAGCTCCTTAAATTTCCTATCTATAATGTTTACAACTCTCCACCTCTTCAACATGATAGAATGGAAAGAATGTGGGACTAAATGATTAGTGGAAATTATATTCTAGTGTAAAAACTCTTAAGTCACCATGGCTAGGAGAACAAATATAGAATTGTTATATCTATGGAGTTAGAAGGTGGTAAAATATAGGTAGAAGTAATAGTCCCCTCTTATCATGGAAATATGTTAAATGGCACAAGAATGGGAGCTAGAGACTCTAGCTAAATGAGATGATAGAAATTAAAGGTACCATAAAATTATCAACAAAATCAAAGTAAGAAATATTTGCACCTATATTTAGAATATAGTCAACTATGGGGAGGTGCATGCCAAACTAATCCTTGGTGTTGATTCCTCCCTATATATTTTGTAATTCATTTTCATTATAATGGAGCAAGAGGGAGGACATGTAGGTCAAGTACCAAAACTTCTTATTTTAGGAAATGCAACAAAAGTCCACCCAAAAGTATGACAAGGACTTAAGTGAAATGCAACAACAAGAAAATGAGAAACTTTAAGTTAAATAGGGGCACTAATTCCTTGCTATGTCATATGAAATCTACACCCAAAACATAAGTAAAGTTGGCATATACTTGGTAAATCCATGCTCAACACTTTAGAGAAGTAAAATTAGGTCAAAAGCACTTTCTTTGTGGCAAAACCATTCAAAATTTCTACCAAATAGTCAGGAAAAAAGGCAAACACATAAATAATATACACCTAGAAGGAATGAAATAATATAACTAATATTGGAACCAAATTTTGGGTGGCTCAAGCCATGAAAAACTATGCCTATCAAGTTGAAATGTGACAGTGAAAGGTCAAGTGATTTCTACCCAATTTTTTTGAGTGTGTAAAAATGGTGAAAACTCAATTGATCTCAGCTAAACCTTTAAATTTAAGATGCATTTATAGCATGGATGGGTCTATGGAGATGTCGTGGATGTTTGAGATCGATATAGTGAAAGAAATAAACTCTAATATACTCTAATGTGACCTAAGAAAGAAAGAAACGCTAATACTCTTTCAACCACTAATATAATCTAACTATCAACTATAATACATTAATATCAATAGAAACATTGAAAACATAGAAACATAAATAGGTTTATATTTTATCCATGATTAATGTCAAAAATGAAGCATATGGATTGTGTTATATTGAGTTAGAATGAAGAAGAGGTATATTAAATATATAAAAGAATGTGATTTAAAAAAATGAAACTTTATAATATATGTGCTTTTCTCATTTCCATAGCAATTAGAACACAATATAATGATACATATTTTAATAAGGTCAAAATAAAGTGATCAATAACATGATTTTACAAATTCAATGTACATACTTATAAATCAATCCAAGAAACCATCTGGGTCTTCTATACTCTTTATTGTGTCAAGTATTGCCTCATTGTCAGACTCACGCACCTTCCACAAGTTCTTGTTCAATGGTCTACCCCCATATTTAATCAAATGAAAATTGGATGCCATGAAAAGGTTTGAGTAATGAAGAATCTTCTGATGGATTTCAAAGTCCTCAAGTAGTGAGACATTAGACTTCTTAATTGGGAACCTTCTAAGCCATGTTCTAGTAACAACCACCAAACTTGTAGGATATTCTATGTTTTCTCCATCTATAATAGGGGCCTCCAATTTATTTTTTGCCTCAACCCAATGAAACAAGCAATATTTTTTTCCCTCTTCATTGTATTCATATGCAATCATTGCATAAACATGGCATGCATTAATATGTGTATCCAATTAGATGAATTTATTCAACATTACAAAAATGCTATAAAGTAAGATAAAAATAGGAATTTCATAAACTATACAAGTAGATATATTACCCAGTTCTACTAGATTTGATACATGATCAAATTCAATGAATGATTCCATCTTTGTGATTTATAGTGCCATCGAGAGCCAATACATCTTAAGTGGGCTTATAATTCTTAACCACCATTTGTCAACCCACTCCTTTGACTCACAATCATTCCAAGATTGAACTATACATGAAGAACAAAAGCATATCATCATCAGTGTACGGATAGTCCATGAAATTGCATTGGAGCTTCTAAAAGAGTGTAGCTCACTTAATCCTGTTAATGTACAACAATATTCATATTTTGCAATGTTAGTATCATATACCAACCAAAAAAATCTATGAATTGAAGACTTACCTTCATTACCAAGACCTATTGTAGCATTACACCACTCGATGAGAGATTTTGCATCTGTCAACTTTGGACTATCTTTCTACTTTAGCTCTTTTTGTGCTAAGGCTCTTTTAATACATGCTCTTGCACCACCATGATCCCCCTTTCCATTCCTAACCTTAGATAAATTCCATATATGTTGAGCACCATTGGGGTGGGTGCATGAAGTTGGGTTACACTTTTGTGGCCAATTCCAAAGAAAAATTGAAAATGACATAATGCGAGCACATTATAACGCACTCGCGTTATGTCATTTTAAAAGAAAAAAAAAAGTGAAAGTGATTCATTTTCTATTGTCTTTTTTTTGCTCTGCCTGTGGCCAAAAACCCTCATTTTTTCGCTCGCGTTCTAGGAGGCATTCTACAAAATTCATCAACAACAGTTGTTTTTTCTTTGCAAAGATGGTGCCACGACGACGAAGAGGTGTGGGAGGTAAGTATTGTTTGCTATTTGTTTTGAATTTATTAGTTTCAAGTTGATTTTGTTTGTCTTAGGTTAGATTTGATTTTTTTTTAATTTGTAGGAGATGCAAATGATCCTGCAAATCCTCAACAAGAAGAACAGGAAAATCCTCAACAACAAAATCCTCAACAAAATCAACCTCCCCCACCAATCACTCAACACCCTCCTGGCACTCAACAAAAAAAAAATTGAGGATTTTATCAGTAGGTTGAGTGATCCAAATGCTTCAACCACAGAAAGAATGACCCTAGCAAATTCAATTAAAGAGATGTTAAAAAATGTAGATTCAATAACCCAACAAATAACTAGATGGCAAGATAGGAGGCAGACAACCAGGGCATATTATGTAGATAAACTATCATATAAACAATTAAAAGATTTAAAAATTACTAAAGGTGATTTGTGCTCTTTATTCACTAACCCTAGAACAAATCAAAATCTTAGCCTCAATGTGAAGAGGTTTCCTATTCATTGGTGCCACCACCAAGAGATTAGGAACCTTTTTATGATAGGTGGTACTTGGTCTTTGATTACCCACCATGCAACAATTGTGAAGTCCCCCAATATTTTCTTAAGATACTATACAGTGAGTTCGTATTGAACCAAATCCCAAATTATTTTGATATGAGGGAGTTCCAGGGGAGAGGTGGGGGGTCGGATCAGGATAGGCCTGATGCACAGCCGGATCCTGCGCGGCAAGGGAGATGACCTCTCACTAGGCTGCCTCGTGAGCACATTGTTATGCTTGTCATTGCGAAGGAGAGTGCTGACGTAGAGACATTGCAGGCGATCAACACTTTGACCTGGAGTTCCATCCATCATACTAGCCCTATTGTACAACACCATCCAGGGGAGCCTTCGGGTGGTGGCCTTAGAACCCATGCGTGTCAATCTTGCGGGGCGACTCCCCACCGGCTCTCAGGGGGCTGCTACATAGGATCCATATGTTGCTACGCAGGATCTGTATGCATCTATGGGGATGGAGAGGATAGCTTACATTTTGCATCATGCATATGGAATTGATAGTCAGGTAAAATTCAGCATGTTCATTGAATTTAATTTATTAAATTTTGATTCTGAAATGCAAGATTAACTAATTTAGTTTTATTATTTTAATAAAATTGTAGGGTCACAGTGTTGAGACTAGATACACGGGTCCTCCACCTACTTATTTTGTAGTACACCTATCAGTGGGGTATGTAACTAGTAAACAATTATAAATTTATTACATGTTAATAGCATTGTTTTACAAATGGTATTTTAATATGTGATTTTGGATGTTGAACAGTCTAATATTGGAGGTTTCAAGCAAACACCTCCTAGTGCCAGTGGATTTACTCAAACATACACGGAGGTAATAGAATAAAGAGAACTTAACTAATGAATTCTACTTAATAGATTTGTGTAGTTTATATTCATACTGTTGGTTTTGTTGCATTACACATCATTCAAACTCAAAGCATTACTTCAAATTCCATGACTAATAACTAGATGTTGATAGATGAAAAAATTTCAACTGTACAATTTATAGTTGTTTAGAAATTCAACATAAGTAGCACGATGCAATTAATTCACATGGAGGCATGTGCTTGCAAAGGTGCACCAGCACGACAAACTATGGATGCTTGGAAAAAATCTATGAAACCATAATAGTAAGCAATAGTATAAACAAGGCAATTAGTGATACAGAGCATCATATCAAAACACTCAATCATCAGGGTACATCTAGTGCAGAGCATCCAACAAACACCATCAACATCATTTCTTCAAGGGATTTCAATGCCAAATAGAATCAGGAGAAGATCAAATATAATTTCATCAGAAATCTACTTTTCATTCAACCAAAATCCACTCAAATTATCTTAGCCATTCCATAGGCCATCATTCATCATTCCACTAATCAGTATTCCAATTGACTCATTCAAATCAAAAACCATATTAGAAAACTTTGACTTAATCAATTAGATTCACATCATTATCATCCACCATAAAAACAACATAAACCTAATTATTGACACTTGAACAATTCATCCTTTCATTTATTCACCAAGGCAACAAATCAACTAAACCATACCTCATTGTTATCAGTCCATTATCAAGCACTGTACTCACCATATTTTGACTGTAGTAGTCTATTTATAGGTTACAAACTCCTACTACAACAGAATCTTGATTATCATCTTGTGGTTAATCACCAATTTGCTCAAAAGGCTTCATAATACTCACCCATCCAACCATCAAAGTCACCAAACCTGTCTTATACACCTTAATCAAATTTAGTAACATCAATCATATCATTAGTTTGATAGTAACCAACCACTCAGTATCATCCTTTCCACTGTTTAAACAAACATCTTTGTTTTGATTAGACAATATCATATTCCTCTAGTAGGTCTATCAACCATTGAATCCGGTAGTTACATTCCTATCTCAAATCTTATTAAAAAACTTAATGCACATTTAGAAACACTTTCTATCACATCCCAACATATCAAAGTTCTTAGATGTTTGACATAAAGAAAATCATCAGATTTCAGACTGTCCTCTAAAGAAAGGCTAGTAGATTAGGCTTGTTTTACAAAGGAGACCCCTTCAAAACCATTCCAAATCACTCAAAACCTCAAAACAATCTTCAAGCATGTCTTATAACTCAATATTTCACCATTCATCGGGATTGAAAACCATGAAAATGTTTTGATCCAATAAACCCTCGTTTATAGGGTGTAAAAGCACAAATCAAGGAGGGTTTTGTGAAAAATACTCTTGCAAACCTCTATTTCTCTGGCCACCACCTGGAACATGATTTTTTATGTCTTCCAAGACCTTCTACATCATTTCCAAGCCTCTGCAAGCTTTATTTATTCATGACCCATGACTATAGCATCACTTTGTGTAGTAAAATCCTCTATTTTCCAGTGTAGCGGCAACTCCACCATGGTATTCTTGATTTTCCCTGCACTTACAATCATCAAAACATGCAAAAATCCTAACATTAACCCACTCCACCAATTTACTTGACCTACATTGGTGGAGTAGTGAAGAAAAACCCTATTGGACTCTCAAACTTGCTTCTAAAAGGACTTTGTTGGGCACTAAAAACTGCCTTTTATTCTTTTGTTTCCTAAAACTAACCTTCCAACTCTTTAAATTGTAAAATAAGTCCTCTTTACATGTATTCACACTATGATTTAACTTTGGGTGTTCCTAAATTAGCAACACAAGAAAACAAAACAATGGAGTAATGTTGCAAACTCAGAAACAGGGAATTTTTATTTCAAAATCTAATTACAAGAACACAAAATTCTACTTTTTCTCGCCTTTACATGCCTTTTAAAGATATTTCCTTTTCCATAACTGTATTTCCATCAGTTGAAACTAACCATTTTAACCCTTAATATGCCTGATTTCCTTTTTTTTGTCAATTTAACAACTTTTAACAATATTACATTATTGCATTGTTTGCATTTTCCCACTTTGACCACCTAGAACTTACACATAACCTTAAATACATTCAAATAAGACCTCATATGACCTTGAACATGCACTTTACATCATTTTTCCATGACCTTTTGTGATTGACTCAATACAAATTTGAACACTCATCCCTTTTGCAAAATTGAAAAGTATTTGATGACCTAGGTGCTCCTACACCAACATCTAACCCAATTGAATTAGGAGAAGATCAAATTGAATAAGCAACTAAAATTTATTTCTCTTTTCATCAAAAATCACATTGCTTCATTTGCAAACCACAAGGAAACAACAAGCCAACTCACTTCAATACTTCTTCTTATCATCCTCAAGCTTCAAACATCTTATTTATCAACAAAAATGACTGATCTGTGCAGAAGAAACCTAATTAGAGTCACTAAACAATCCACTCTTTCATCATTCACCAAGGCACCCTTCCACTCAATTTTCTTTACCTAGGAAAAATAACCAAAAATGAATCTTTCATGTTACAACCTATATCCATCAAATCCTAACACACCTTTGTCATCATCAATTTATCTGAATTCAAAGCAAAAACCTAATAAAGAGCTCTGAATCTTTCAATTCCTTAAACAACTCACCAGATTTTTACTTTTACCAACTAGTTCCTCAAGACCAAGATACTACAATCAACCATTTACACCTCAATCATTTCATCTAACTTCCAAGATGTTACTCACATCATGTTTTTGACTGAAACAAACCTAGTTCATATCCACATAATACTGATTTATCAAATTCATAAGTTCTTATGTAGTCAAATTACCATTTCCACCTAGGGACATATTGCTACAACATATCAAATCATCATGTTTGGCCTCAAGGCCTTCACCAAACCATTCACACACCTTTGATATCTTCACATTGATTGTTCTATGCCAAAATAAACATTTAAATCTTTGTATTTACAAAATTACACACTTTTACAGTCTTACCACCATTTTGCTTGTAGGTCACATATCCCTTAATCAGGTGATTCCTTTCCATTCACTTTGTATATCCTCATTCCCAATGTACATTCAACATCCTTTTTAACACATCATAACATATCAAAAGTTCTTAGTAGCTTTTCATAAATAAATTACCAGATTCTTGAATTGTTCGCTGGAAAGGGCTACTAATTTAGGCCTAAATTACAAATAAAGTGCTCATAGTTTATCACCAAAATACCAAAGGACTGAAAACAATCATTCATCATGTCACAAAACTGAAGAATCAAACATTTTTAGCGACATAAAGGCTCCATAAATCACTGTTCCAAAAAACCCCTATTCTATGCACAAACCAAGCCCTACAAAGGAGGGTTTATTGCATAAGGTACTTACAAACCTTAAATACTCATTCCACCACCACAAACACCATGGAAATAGCCTGCATAATCTTTAGAAACTCACCACCCACCTTCATGCATGCTTTTGCATTGAACACCACACTGAAACCATGCTTTCCATGAAGGAAACTTTATATTTCATGTATGATTCAACAAACAATCAGAGATTTCTTGATTTCCCTATTCCTGTACACTCACAAATTGCTTAAAACATTCTAAAAACCTTCTATACATTCCATCCCACCAATCTCCTAAATCTACATTGGTGGGATGGTGAATTCAAGCCTTAAACGACCCTCAAAACCCTTGACTAGTTAATTTGACAAACCACAAAAACCTTGGCTTTTAAATTTGATGGTAACTCTTCAAAACATCACTAGATGATTGTTAACACCTTGCATAAAGTGAACAAACAAATATATAGCCCATGCAAGAACTGAATTCAAGAATGAAACACAGTGAAAACAGGAACAAGGAACTTTATTTATTGAAAATTATTCAAGAATACAAAACATGTTCTTTTGCCCACCTTTTACATGCTTTTATATATATTTCCAATTAGATAACTACCTTTTGAATCTCCCTCATTGAGTGAAACTACCTAAACTGCCTTGTGACTTTTAATATTCCATGCTCTTTTTCCTTTTTACAATTTTTCCCATCTTTAGCAACATTTGGAAATCTTTTTTTTTTGTGACCACCTAAGGACCTTAAATACAATGAAGTAGGTCTTTATATGACCTTTACATGAATTTACAAATGGGCATTCAATCTAGACAAAAAATTTCCTATGAGAGGCAACTAGTAACCTAGGTGCTCTTGCACGAGTTAGTAGTTTGAAAAAATGCCTCGAAGAAATGCGGTCTCATGGTGATGGAATTCCATTACATCACCACATGAGACCACATTTCTTCGATGCATTTCTTCAAACTGCTCACCGCCTTTCCTATGATACCACATTTTTCATACATGTTCACCAAAGCATTTTATCAAACTACTCACTTCCTTGTAGTTGTTGCTATGGCTAAAAGCCTAAAATAGGTTCTTTCCAACAAACTATATGGATGCTTGGAAAAATATCTATCAAAGCATAATAGTAAGCAATAATACCATAGAGAAGGCAATGAACTTTTTGAAAAAATGCCTGGAATAAATGCAGTCTTATGGTGATGGAATTCCATGAGGTGAATTTGTTTGTAATGGCATGCCATCACCACAAGACCCCATTTCTTTTGAGGAATTTTTTCAAACAGTTCACTACCTTCTCTATCAGAAGTTGTTTCTAGAAACGGCTTCTGATTCTTATGGATTGTGGAAATCTATTACATTTACCTTCTCTATGCCACTATAGTTATCGTACATGTCTATGAAAGAATTTAATCAAATGGTTCAGCGGCTTACTACTATGGGTGAAAGCCTAAAAACACATCCTTTTGAACAAGATATGGATAGGGAAAATAGTAAACATGATAATCAAAAATATATAGTTTAATACTTGTACTCAACAATTTTGTTCATTAGATCTCATACATTATAAGTCATGTGACGTGGATCACTATTGTAACTTTTTTGTGATTGAATAATTTGTTGTTTTATTTTCAGATGTTGGTTGTGGAAACACCTCCAATTGTTACAAGGGAAATGGATATCGGTGTTTCATCCGTTATACAATCCTTGATGGCTCTGATAGGGGAGGTATGAGGCAAATTACTAAATTTCAATTTACATTCATTGTTATAGATGTTAGTTCCAGTGAAAAATCAAACCATTATTGATTCATAGTTTAATTCCTATTTGAATGGTTTATACAAGGCTTGAGCATGCCTCAACATCAGTGTGCAAATATTTCCATCATGGAGAGTGATCGTGAGATGGTCGTAAGTGATTATTTTTGTTAAATATATCATTTTTTATAATGTAATTTCTATATATTAATGTCTTTACTTCTTATTGTAACAGTTAAAACTTCACCAAGAGCTAAACTCTAGGAGGAGCAGTAGGAGCACTCCTCGAGCATAGTAGAAATGAGTGATGGACTTATCGCCATCGGATCACCAAACAAAGGGAAAGAATTTATTTCCAGAGCATGGAGAGAAATGAATTTTGATTCCAGAGCCCTTTGTTGTATGCCTAGACATGGCAATTTTGTACATATTTTGTATTGGGTATATTTGAAATTGTATGTCTATATGGCATTCTCGTAAGCCTATATGGCTATTTTGTAACTATATTTTATACTTATATCGACATATATTGATGTATGCATACATGGCTATTTGGTTAATACAAATCTTTTTTATCGATATTTGGTGTCCATATTTGAACTGAGAATTTATGACACATCTGTAGAGAAATAGAGGAATATACTACAAACTAAAACACATTACACTTTTTTTCTCACTAACTTGATGTACTCTCCAACATTTCTCTTCTCTCATGTGAAGAGTTAGAACTGCTTGGCCATGCCTTTGCATCATTCAGGAAGTTTTACTCTTTTTGAAAATGTCAAAAGCATGGTTGCATACAGATTAGGCAAAAGACTTTTCCTTTTAGATTAGCAATGCATGGAAGTTTCAAAAAGTATCCTTGATATTACAAAAATAGATGTGTTTATGCCATAGCAGCAAAAATCTTTTGGGGAAAAATTTGGGGAAAAGTCTAGAAATATTTTTTTTAATTAGATTTTTAAAAAAAAGTAGAACAAGAGATAAAAACTTGTTTTAAAAAATTTTAAGGCATTTCCATAGCATAGAGATATAGAGAGCAAATAAAATAAAGAGTTTAACTAATAAATTGTAAAAAATAGATTTTTGTAGTTTATATTCATATCGTTGATTACATTGCATTGCAGATCCTTCAAACTCAAAGCATTGCTTCACATTGCATAACTAATAACTAGATGTTGATAGATGAAAAATTTCAATTACAATATATTTTTACAAATTCAACCTAAGCAGTTATGCAATTACTTCACATTGCATAACTAATAACTAGGAGCAGCTGCCAATTGCATTTGCTTGTCATGAAATTCTATGAGACCACATTTCTTTGAGGCATTTTTTCAAACAGTTCACTGCCTTGTCTATACTACCACATTTTTGATACATGTCTACCAAATCATTTTGTCAAATAGTTCACTGCCTTGTTGCTATGGCTGAAAGCCTAAAACAAGTGCTTTTGAACAAGCTATGGATACTTGGAAAAAATCTATCAAAAGCATAATAGTAAGCAATATCATAGACAAGGTAGTGAACTTTTGAAAAAATCCTCAAAGAAATGAGGTCTCATGGTGATGGAATTCCATGACAAGAAAATTTCTATGGATTGTCATGGCATTCCATCACCATGAGACCACATTTCTTTGAGGCATTTTTTCAAACAGTTCACTGCCTTGTCTATGCTACCACATTTCTCATACATGTTTACCAAAGAATTTTATCAAACAGTTCACCTCCTTGCTGCTATGGCTAACAGCCTAAAATAGGTGCTTCCAAACAAGCTATGGATGCTTGGAAAAAATCTATCAAAGCATAATAATAAGCAGTAACATAGACAAGGCAGTGAATTGTTTGAAAAAAAACCTCAAAGAAATGTGGTATTAATGGTGATGGAATGCCATGACAATCCATAGCAATTTTCTTGTCATGCCATTCGTCATGCCATTCCATCACCATGAAACCACATTTCTTTAAGGCATTTTTTCAAACAGTTCACTGCCTTGTCTATGCTACCACATTTTTCATACATGTCTACCAAAGCATTTTATCAAACAATTCACTGCCTTGCTGCTATGGCTAAAAACCTAAAAAAATTACTTTCGAACAAGCTATGGATGCTTGGAAAAAATCTATCAAAGCATAATAGTAAGCAACAAACTATGGTCTCATGGTTTTTTTTCACGCAAAAATCAGCATGATTTTATTCACATTTTTTTGCAGGTTATAAACACATTTTTTTTGGAAATTTTGTTGTTTTAAATGGCATTCAAGTTTATGGTGGTTTTGTTGTTTATATGATGATATGTGATATTCTAGTCCTAATTCATGCTTCTAGGTTGCATAGATATATATTTTCTTTTTACATGTTTTTTGTACCAACAAACCCAAAACAAACTGAACCCCCCTCCAAAAACTTTTGGCCAAACCAACGAACCGAGCCCCCAAACCTGAACCTCAAAACCTATTCCAACACTCTTCATTTTTCTTGCACAAACTTAATTGACCACCAAATTCTGTTTCCCCTTGACTTTACCCATGTTTACTCCCTCAAACCTCTCTTTTTATTTCAAAACCCCTATTTTCCCAACTAGGGCATGTCATGCCATAACATACTTTTGACCTCCCCTATCCTTGCAAACCTTTTGAACACATCAAACTCCAAAATCTCACCCTATTTCCAACCTATTCTAACTTATTTTCAAGCAATGTCTTCTTTTCACCTCTTCTAGCCTTGCTTTTAAGGGGCCTCAATTTTGAATTTTCAACAGGGGCAGCATTAGTAATCTCTTCCAATTCCCTTACTAATGCTATTTTCTTATTCCTACTCCCTATCCTACTTACATCAGGCCCATATCACTGAGACACAACCTGAACAATAGGTGGAATGACCTATTTCAACATACTACACTCAAACCCTTAAGGGATAGATTCGGTTGAACGTAGCTTAGAGTGATTCTACATGTTTGGGTGAGAAAGAGGACCATGCCTCGCATGAAAATTCTTATTCAGATGTGTTGGAATAGTCCATTTGGTCACACGAGTTGCAAAATGAAAGTTGCACCACTTTGCAACTTTCCACTGCTTCCATTTGACACTTTTTTCATTAACTGAAAACTGAGCACCACGGGAAAACCACTCCAAGATAACAAAAACTAAGAGAGGTTATTGTAGAGGGTTCCAACATGATCCCATGGGATTATACGACAAGTTTCTAAGCATCACGGTGTCTGAGTAACCTCATGTTGAAGTTTGTAGCCATTTTTCCCTTTGGACCCTTAAGGAATCGATCTGGTTGAACGTAGCTCGAAGCGATTCTGTGTGTGTGGGTGTGAAAGAGGACCATTCCTAATGTAAACATGCCTATGCAGACATGTTGGAACAGTCCATTTGGTCACACGAATTGCAAAATGAAAGTTGCACCACTTTGCAACTTTCCACTACTTCCATTTGACACTTTTTCCATCAACTAAAAACTAGACACCACAGGAAAACCACTTTGAGATAACTAAAACTGAGAGATTTTATTGTAGAGGGGCCCAACACAATCCCATGGGATCAGATGAGAAGTTTCTAAGCATCACAGTGTCCAAGTAACCTCATGCTGAAGTTTGCAACCATTTTTCCCTTTGGACCCTTAAGGGATCGATCCAGTTGAACGTAGCTCGAAGCGATTCTGCATGTTTGGTTGCAAAAGAGGACCATGCCTATCATAAACATGCCTATTCAGACGTGTTGGAACAAATCATTTGGTCACACAAGTTGCAAAACAAAAGTTGTACCACTTTGCAACTTTCCACTGCTTCCATTTGACACTTTTTTTATCAACTAAAAACTGGACACTACGGGGAAACCACCCTGAAATAACAAAAACTGAGAGAGGTTATTGTAGACAGGTTCAACACGATCCCATAGGATTAGACAAGAATTTTCTAAGTGTCACGGTGTCTGAGTAACCTCATGCTAAAGTTTGCAGCTATTTTTCCATTTGGACCCTTAAGGGATTGATCTGATTGAACGTAGCTCGAAGCGATTCCACATGTTTGGGTGTGAAAGAGGACCATGCCTAGCATAAAAATGCCTATTCAAACGCGTTGGAACAGTCTGTTTGGTCACACGAGTTGCAGAATGAAAGTTGCACCACTTTGCAACTTTCCACTACTTCCATTTGACACTTTTTCCATCAACTGAAAACTAGACACCACGGAAAAACCACTCTGAGATAATGAAAACTGAGAGGTTATTGTAGAGGGGCCCAATGAGATCCTATAAGATTAGATGAGAATTTTCTAAGCATCACGGTGTCCAAGTAACCTCATGCTGAAGTTTGCAGTCATTTTTCCCTTTGGACCCTTAAGGGATCGATCTGGTTGAACGTAGCTCGGAGCGATTCCCCGTGTTTGGGTGCGAAAGAGGACCATGCCTATTGTAAACATGTCTATTTGGATACATTGGAACAAAAAATTTGGTCATACGAATTGCAAATCGAAAGTTGCACCACTTTGCAACTTTCCACTGCTTCCATTTGACACTTTTTTCATCAATTAAAAACTGAACACTACGGAAAAAACCACTCTGAGATAACAAAAACTAAGAGATTTTATTATAGAGGGGCCCAACATAATCCCATAGGATCAGACAAGAAGTTTCTAAGTGTCACGGTGTCTGAGTAACCTCATGCTAAAGTTTGCAGCCATTTTTCCCTTTGGACCCTTAAGGGATCGATCTGGTTGAATGTAGCTTGGAGCGATTCCGTGTGTTTGGGTGTGAAAGAGGACCATGCCTAGTGTAAACATGCATATTCAGACGCGTTGGAACAGTTTTTTTGGTCACACGAGTTGCAGAACAAAAGTTGCACCATTTTGCAACTTTCCACTACTTCCATTTGACACTTTTTCCATCAACTAAAAATTGGACACCACAGGAAAACCACTCTGAGATAATGAAAACCAAGAGAGGTTATTGTAGAGGGGCCCAACGCGATCCCATAGGATTAGATGACAAATTTCTAAGCATCACAGTGTCCGAGTAACCTCATGTTGAAGTTTGCAGCCATTTTTCCCTTTGGACCCTTAAGGGATCAATCTAGTTGAACATAGCTTGGAGCGATTTTGAATGTTTGGGTGTGAAAGAGGACCATGCCTAGCATAAAAATTCCTATTTGGATGTGTTGGAACAGTCTGTTTGGTCACACGAGTTATAGAACAAAAGTTACACCACCTTGCAACTTTCCATTACTTGCATTTGACACTTTTTCCATCAACTAAAAACTGGACACCACGGGAAAACCATTCTGAGATAACGAAAACTGAGAGAGGTTATTTTAGAGGGGCCCAACACGATCCTATAGAATTAGATGAGAATTTTCTAAGCATCACAGTGTCCAAGTAACCTCATTCTGAAGTTTGCAGCCATTTTTCCCTTTGAACCCTTAAGGGATCAATCTGATTGAACAAAGGGTCTATACTCTAAACTTATCAAAACCTTACCAACTCTTGGGGAAGAAATTTTAAGGTGTAAAAACTTCAAAATCCATAATCAGATCTTAGTTATACTATCGTACAATGGGTAAACCACTAAACCCTCTATTGTAGCCTAAACCCTAGGGGTTTATTGAAAATGATACTTCCAAAGCTAACCACAACCTAAAAATTACTCAAACAGGTTTTTGATACCCTACACAAGCTCAAACAATCATAAAATAATGCTTCCCTACACAAAAACACAATTTGACTCTTCAAAACCACCATTTTTCTTAAAGAAAACTCACTTTTCCACACATGGGTTTCACACCCATTTCACTTTCAGACCTCCCCAACACTAAAATGTCATTCCCACACCTTAATAATGTTATTTCAGACCCATTCCTCAAGTTACAAAGGCTACAGAAAGAGGAATGGGTCAAAAAGCCATTTTTATTAACTCAAAACCAACAAATATACAAGTTCAGGCCAGTTTTAGTAAATTGATGATAAAATGCACAAAACATTATGGAAAACCTTCTAAATGGATTCAAAAGAAAGTTAAATCCATATACTATGAAAATATCAACAAATCTGGATCAACTAAGTAAAATACAAGCCGTACAATCTGTTGCTACAACTGAAAATACAAAAAAATCTAGAAAATTCTGAGTTTTTATTGTTTTTGCTTCTTCAAATCACAAAATCCAACCTTCAATTTGAGTTCTCCATGTTTTAAAACTATTTCCCACTAATTAAAAACTGATTCACCTTCCTAACTGACCTTTGAACTGGTTTGACTCTTCACATTCCCTCCATAATGCAAATTTTGCAATTTTACAACATTTGAGTTTGCAAATTTTGCACATTTTTGCAATTTTTAAACATTTTGCATTTTTTGAAAAACCCAACCTCCTAAACACCTAATACAACTCAAATATGACTAAATACATAATATAATGGTCTCATAGACATTATTTTAATACAAAACTCAAAATCCTATATTCTACTCCCTATTTTCCTTGAACAAAACCTACTAAATGGTGCTCCTGCACCAATCATACATTGACCTTCTTGTCCCTCCTAAAGTTTGGACCATATCCATTACCTCCACATAAAACTTGAAATCCTTGGTATTATTGGTTCCCATTCCTTGATATGCTTATGCAAATGAAAATGAAGCAAAGTAATCATCTCCTTCTTCGCTGGCTAGAAGAATGCATGCTTAATGTTTTGATACATGATATCAGCTCTCTCATCTACTCTCATGGTTGAATACTGAAATCTAGTATGGTGGACCTCTAGAGTTCCAGTCATCTTTCTTCCTCTTCCACCAAATGTTGGCCCGATCCACACGTCTGCCAGCCTGATTGACTTTGTTTTTGAAAGCTAAAGTTTCTCCTGAGTCACCAGTGTTGCTTTGTCTGCCTTTTCAGACTCTTTCATTGCTACAGATCGTCTATGGGATTTAATCATTTGTACCACATGTGGTTGATGTGCTTTGAATCCTTGCATCTAATGAAAATTTCCTCAATATAAATACTGCTAGGGAATTTCAATGTTGCCATTGTAGTTGGTATTAAAGTCGATACCTGCAACATTGAAAATTGTCCTTAAATAAGAATTCCCTCCATCTTGTTGGCTTGTAACACTCTTGATGATGGCTACATGAAATCTGATTTTGATTCCTCTTCTACATTAGAGGGAACTCATATATCCTTGTTTTGACTCTTTTGAATTATTAGAATTAGAATCACTAGCTTCCATATTCAAAAATTCCCAACCACCATCTTCAATAAATTGGCCACCAGTTCAAGTTCATTCTACTTTCATAATACTTTATATCCATGGATTCCAACCATTCCTTCATGCCATCAAGTGAAGGTTAAGGAATGTCGTCAATGTGGAGTACATCCCGCTTGAAGTCTTTCAAAATAATAGCCATATCAAATGCATTTTTCCCAAGTCATACTCTCTCAAGGTTAACAATCATACATTGACCTTCTTTCCCCTCCTAAAGTTTGGACCACATCCATTACCTCCACATAAAACTTGACATCCTTGGTATTCTTGGTTCCCATGCCTTGATATGCTTATGCAAATGAAAATGAAGCAAAGTAATCATCTCCTTCACTGGCTAGAAGAATGCATGCTTAATGTTTTGATACATGATATCAGCTCTCTCATCTACTCTCATGGTTGAATACTAAAATCTAGTATGGTGGGCCTCCAGAGTTCCAGTCATCTTTCTTCGTCTTCCACCAAATGTTGGCACGATCCACATGTTTTCCAGCCTAATTGACTTTTTTTTTTAAAGTTGAAGTTTCTCCTGAGTCACCAGTGTTGCTTTGTCTTCCTTTTCAAACTCTTTCATTGCTACAGATCATCTTTGGGATTTGATCATTTGTACCACATGTGGTTGATGTGCTTTGAATCCTTGCATCTAAAGGAAATTTCCTTAACATAAATACTGCTAGGGAATTTCAATGTTGCCATTGTAGTTGGTATTAAAGCCGATACCTGCAACATTGAAAATTATCCTTCTATAAGAATTCCCTCCATCTTGTTGGCTTGTAACACTCTTGATGGTGGCTACATGAAATCTAATTTTGATTCCTCTTCTACATTAGAGGGAACTCATATATCCTTGTTCTGACTCTTCTCAATTATCAGAATCAGAATCACTAGCTTCCATATTCAAAAATTCCCAACCACCATCTTCAATAAATTAGCCACCAGTTCAAGTTCATTTTGCTTTCATAATACTTTATATCCATGGAGTTCAGCCATTCCTTCATGCCATCAAGTGAAGATTGAGGAAAGGCGTCAATGTGGAGTACATCCCGCTTGAAGTCTTTCAAAATAATAGCCATATCAAATTCCTTTTGCCCAACTCATACTCTCTCAAGGTTAAAAATCATACATTGACCTTCTTTCCCCTCCTAAAGTTTGGACCACATCCATTACCTCCACATAAAACTTGACATCCTTGATATTCTTATGCAAATGAAAATGAAGCAAAGTAATCACCTCCTTCTCCACTGGCTGGAAGAATGCATGCTTAATGTTTTGATACATGGTATCAACTCTCTCTTCTGCTCTCATGGTTGAATATTGAAATCTAGTATGGTGGGCCTCCAGAGTTCCAATCATCTTTCTTCCTCTTCCACCAAATGTTGGCCTGATCCACACATCTTCCAGCCTAATTGGCTTTGTTTTTTGAAAGTTGAAGTTTCTCTTGAGTCACCAATGTATCTCTCTCTTCCTTTTCAGACTCTTTCATTGCTAAAAATTGCCTTTGGGATTTAATCATCTGTACCACATGGTTGATGTGTGTTTAATCCTTGCATCTCAAGGAGATTTCCTTTACATAAATGTTGCTAGGGAATTTTAATGTTGCCATTGTAGTTGGTATTAAAGTCGGTACTTGCAACATGAAGAGTGATTCTAATTCCTCTTCTACATTATAGGGTTCATATCCTTGATCTGACTCTTCTAAATTATCAGAATCAAAATCACTAGCTTCCATATTCAAAAATTCCTAACCAACATATTCAATAAATTTATTTGGATCATTAGTAATAGTCTTCAAAATTGGCTATTAGTACAAGTTCATTCTACTTTCATAATACTTTATAACCATGGAGTTTAGCCATTCCTTGATTCCATCAAGTGAATATTGAGGAATGGCATCAATGTGGAGTACATCCTGCTTGAAGTCTTTGAAAGCAATAGCCATATCAAATTCCTTTTTCCCAAGTCCTACTCTCTCAAGGTTAACAATCTCAATCTCACTAATAGCGATTACTAAGAAAGGTAATTCCACCAACTCTACCAAAAAATTTACCATAAGAATAATAAAAGCAAAGGCTTTGAAAGGAACTCCATGAAAACCAAGCTCTCTAAATGGTACATATCAAACTCGCGCCCATAGCTCTCTTACTCGCTTGACAAATCCTTGAAACTCTGTATTGATTTTATTTTTCCTATCCCTCTCTTGTTGTTCTTCCTCAATTTCATCAAGATCATACATTGACCTTCTTTCCCCTCCTAAAGTCTGGACCACATCCATTACCTCCACATAAAACTGGACATCCTTGGTCTTCTTGGTTCCCATGCCTTGATATGCTTATGCAAATGAAAATGAAGCAAAGTAATCATCTCCTTCTCCGTTGGTTGGAAGAATGCATGCTTAATGTTTTGATACATGATATCAACTCTCTCTTCTACTCTCATGGTTCAATACCAAAATCCAGTATGATGGGCCTCTAGAGTTCTAGTCATCTTTCTTCCTCTTCCACCAAATGCTAGCCTGATCCACACGTCTGCCAGCCTAATTGACTTTGTTTTTGAAAGTTGAATGGTGTAGGAGCACCCACACCTCACCCTCAATTTGTGATTGTTTGATGGTAAATTGGGAGGACAGTTGGTAAATGTTAGTATGTTGAGGTCTTTTTGTCTTGAATAAGGTCTAATAGATCAATATTTTATGTACTTTGGGAATTAGTAGGTTAGGGTGGACAAATGTGCAAAAGAACTCTTGAATTAAATAATTGTTGATATTTCCATAAAGGAAAGTTATGTAAAAAGTAGGTGGGAGCACAGAGAAAGAGTCTAAAATTCATGTTATAAGCGTGTCTAAGTGGTCCTAGGCCTTTAGAATAATAAATTTGCATGATAAAGCTTATTAAGCAAAACCATTGTTAAATACTAGTATTTGTAGGCTTAATAAGGGTTTGGTGGTTCAAAGGTAGTTATCAGAATTGAAGGGAGATGATTCTCATTTGAAATGTATTAAAAAAATAATTCAAGCTTGAATGGGGGTTCAATCAATAGTTTTTTTGAAGATTAGTGCTCTTCACAACGCCTAAAACTGTGGAATTTCAACATTTTTCTGAGTTTTTCAATTTCTTTTCTCTTTGTACTGCCCAATACAGGCATCCTATGAATAGAAATTCATGAAACACTGTGGTGGCAGGTCTTAACCTGGATTTCAATATGTTTTGATACACCTTTAGTTTATTTAGTGAAAGGAAAATCCATTTTTCTTTATTCAACCTGTATAGACCAACAGGGTCTGAGTTTACTTTAATTTTTTTGGTGGAGCCCTTCCTCCTACTGTGGTGAATTATGACTCAGAGGAAAGGTTTACAATGTGTTTTTTTCAAGTTTCCTTAACTCTTTTAATAATGGTAAGGCATTTATAGGGTTGGTGATGTTGTTTTAGGCTGAGAATGTGAGATTTTGGCTTCAAATGGAGGAACCAAAGTGATGTTTTTGAGATCTACTGAGTCTAAAGGCCAGGTGAAGGTTTATTATGTGTGTGCAAACCCTAAAAAACTTGTTTGATTCTTTGGTGAGGTTTGGAAGGCCTTGGAGTTGTGAGATGCTAAAAACCCTAGGTATTTGTTAGGAAATTGAGGGTTTTAAGAAATTATGGCTTAGAGGTTGAGTGATTTTCTAAAACCTATGGAATTGGGATTTTTGTTACCTATTTGATGATTTTCCAAGAGATTTTGGGGTTAGAAGAAGCTTAAAGAGTAGTTTGTTTGTAAAACAGGGCTAATTTTGTAGCCTTTTTGCAAGGCAGTTTGAAGGATCTCCAAGAAATTGCAAAGAAACCTTGTATGTCTAGCTTGGGAATGGTGTTGGGGGTTTGAGTAGATGCTATATTGATGATGATTGGTCCTTGAGAGGCATTCTCTAAAATTTAAGCCAAATTGTTGAGTTTGGAAGCCCTTGTGTTGGTAGTTGTTCCAAGATGGCCAAATGAAATAACAAAGGTTGATGATTTACTAGAAACTGATTTGTTTGAGTCTTCTCCACCTTGACTCTGCATCACTAAAGTTTCTCCTAAGTCACCAGTGTAGCTTTCTCTTCCTTTTCAAACTCTTTCATTGCTACATATCGTCTTTGGGATTTAATCATTTGTACCACATGGTTGATGTGCTTTGAATCCTTGCATCTAAAGGAAATTTCATCAACATAAATGGTGCTACTCTTTGAAGGTTAACAATCTCAATCTCACTAATAGTACATTTACTACCATATTCAAATATTTTCCTTCAAAAGGGTACAAATTCAAATTTTGACTTAAATAGCCTTCAAGAGGCTTTAAATAGCCTTTAAAAATGATTCTACATCTTTCCAATCATGCCTAACTATTCTTTTTGTAACTAACATGACTTATTACATTATAAATCAATTGTGGATGTGTTATGACCTTATTCAATTGACAAAACTCAAAACACAAAACTAACTTAAAAGATTTTTGTGAACCAAATTTGCTCAATAACCTTGGTGCCCCTACACCAAATTTCATTATTTCAGTAAATGTCATTACAAGTAAATCTCATTACAATTCCTTAGGTACTTCGTTTCACAAATATTTTACAATGTCACTCATACATTCGAGATTCTCTTATAATGTCTACATCATAGGTTCTCATTTAGAGGTTAACTTCAAATGAGAAACTTAAGATTCCCTCACAAAGCTTCACACACTCTTTTATAATGGCTTGAAATCAAAATTGAGATTTGTCAAGATCATCAAAATAAGGATGTTGCATTGCTTTTCTGGCTGAGATTCTCTTTGATGGCTCATACATTCGAGATTCTCTTATAATGTCTACATCATAGGTTCTCATTTAGAGGTTAACTTCAAATGAGAAACTTAAGATTCCCTCACAAAGCTTCACACACTCTTTTATAATGGCTTGAAATCAAAATTGAGATTTGTCAAGATCATCAAAATAAGGATGTTGCATTGCTTTTCTGGCTGAGATTCTCTTTGATGGCTCCAAAATCAGCATTTTCTGCAAGGAGAGACCAATCAATTTTTACTAGTTTGGTTACAGATAGGAAAAGTAAAAGAATAAAAAGAAATAGCTCATGTCCAAAATGGAAATGAAATGAAAATAGATGGAAGGAACTTACAGATAGGCATGGCAATCTCTCAACTTAGTCACTCTTTCTCATACATCTTTACTGCGAGTTCCAAGATACCTATTGCACACAACACCTCTCATGAATCTAGAATATCTTGAAATTTGAGATGCTCCTATAATGTCTACATCATAGGTGCTCATGATAAGGTTAACTTCAAATGAATAACTTGAAATTCCCTCACCAAGCTTCGTACGCACTTTTGTAATGGCTAAAAATCATAATTGAGATTTTTCAAGATCATCAAAATAGGGATGTTGCATTGCTTTTATGCCTGAGATTCTCTTGGATGGCTCATAAATCTGCATTTTCTACAAGGGGACACCAATCAATTTTTATAGGGTTACTTACAAATACACAGTAAAAATAAGACATGATAGCATTGGCATCAAAAAAATTAACGTGGATACAAGTATAATTTAATAAGAACCATTGTGCATATACTTACAAATTAATCCAATGAACCATCAGGATCTGCTTTACTCTTTATTGTGGCAAGTATTGCCTCATGATCAGACTCACGGACCTTCCACAAGGTCTTGTTCAAAGGTCTACCCCCATATTTTCTCAAACTAATATTGGATACCACAATAAGGTTCGAGTAATGAAGAATATTATGATGCGTGTTAATGTCCTCAAACAGCCAATGTTTAACACTCTTATGTGGGTACCTTCGAAGCCACATTCCAGTAACAACAACTAAGCCTGTCTAGGGTATTCAATGTTTTCTCCATCTATAACTGGGGCTTCCAATTTATTTTTATCCTCAACACAACGACACAAGTAATAGTTTGTTCCCTCTTCATTTTCTTCATCTGTAATAATTGCATAAACATGCCCTGCATTGATATGTGTAGAAAATCACTTGAAATTAGTCAACATTACGAATATAGTACAAAATAAGATAACAATATGAAATTTCAAAAACTAAGCAAGTAGATATATTACCTAGTTGAACTAGATCTGATACGTGGTCAAATTTGACCAATGATTACATCTGTGTTAGTTCCAATGCCTTCGGAGGGTGATATGTGTGAAGTGGGCTAAGATAACTTGTCAACCATTTGTCAACCCACTCCCCTGAGTCACAATCATTTAAGGCTTGCATTGTACATGAAGAACAAAAGCATGCCATCTTACATGTATCGATACTCCATGAACCTGCATTTGAGATAAGGAAAGAGTGTAGCTCACTCGATCCTATTAGTGTACAACAATCCTCATATGGTGCAATGTTAGTATCATCCATCAACCAAAAAAATCTATGAGCTGAAGACATACCTTCATTACCTAGACCCATCGAAGCATTACACCACTCGACAATTGAACTTGCATCTGTAGTGAGATGCATCGTGCACAACTAGTGGAACATGTGTGTGTTCTCGAACTATGCTACACAGTTATCTGACCATATTATATGCCGACAGTATGTTATGCCCCTCCAAGCCAAATCACTATAGAACATCTGGAAGCAACCTTTCACGAACTCTGGAGAATGTGTGTGATCATCACTAATATAAAAGTGATATTCCCTCAATACCTTCCTTTGGTCCTCTATACTATCAACTGCATGAATGAATGTTATGTGCACAAATATCGAAACCTGTGTGGGGTTGTAATACTGTGACTGCACCTCACACTATGGCTATAGAGTGTAGTTCTCTAAAAATTTGACCACTGATACTATGCTTCCAACTGGAAAGGTGTCCTTGCATAGCTTGAATTGTGTGTCCAACCATCAAGCTCTATGGGTATGCCTTGCATACTCATACACTAGATTCTCACGAAACATGGACATAAACTGATACACTAGAATCTTCTCAATAACCAAATGACACCTTTTTGCTTGAGACCCATCTTTTGTAGCATATTCCATTGTTTTATACTTCCTAAAATCTACTAGTTTATGTCCCACCTCATCTATGCTTTCCATATGTTGACATATTGGCACTCATTGCAAGCCACTGCAACGCTCACATGAACCATCCAAGCATGTTGTCCTGTAGAATATTTGGACATCCTCTATTTGACATAAAAAAATTGATAAGAACTCTCTTGAAGATTTTGGTGGGGCTTCTATGCCATAATCCTGCAAAACATCATTAGTATGCAAATCTAAACATATAGAACGATAAACATCATAATGGTTAGTGAATTCAATATGTAGTCTACAACAACAAGTAGTGTGTGTGTGATTTATCTTAACATAAAAAGGTTTAAGCATTTCAAAAAATCTTTGAGAAATACTAATTTGAGGATAATCCTTTTGAAATTTACAAAAAAAATTGGGTTTGAGTCGTATCCAAAAAATGCTTTGGATGTGGCTCACGGTTCCGACTACCAATTCTCCTTCTTACGGCATCCCTTTGATTCGGAGATGGCCTTGTATTATTCTTCCAATAATCTTCAATTAGTGTTCTCAATGCTTCAACAACTTTTTTCTCTTAATGTGGCAGTCTTCCCGAGAATGCCCATAATTCATTTGAATTGGTGCCCTCAATTCTTTGCCGCCTTTGAACGGCTTTTGATAAAGTTTTTCTACTAATTTCCATTTGTTCACTTGTCTTTTTAATGAGATGAGATCTCTTTGTTTGATATCTTACCAAAGTTGATGTAATGACACGTTGGGTGACATTACTATCCTTTGAGCGTGAGGTCTTACCCACACTCTCATAATAATCCATTAGATTCTTCACAATAGTGTTTTCACTTGATGCATTTGATGCTCTCAACCCAAGAGTCTTCATGATGTTTCTATACTTTAAACCCTGCATCATTTGAACAAATAGTTGACATCTTCCGGTTTCATTTAGCCTTTCAAAGAAAATTTCCAAATCTTATCAGCATATCTTCTACAAGTGTGTTCTAGAATCTTACCTTCCATGTGCTGCAAAATATCCTCATCAATATTAATCAAAAACTTTAGCTTTCTACACAAAATTCTAGGTGGTGTTCTCTTAGGAACGTACATCTCAACATTAGCAATTTCATCAATATTTAATTGAGGTGGGCTAGATTACGTACCTTCAACCAAGGGTGGAATAGAATACATACCTTGAGGTTCATGTGGGGATGATGGCATACCTTGTTTTTCAAATACAAGTGATGATGTACTCTCATCTTCAAATGTGGTGGATGGTGTCCAACCATACTCACTTGTGGTAGATGGTGTCCCTCCATATTCGCTTGTGCTTAATGGTGTCCCTTCATATTCACTTGTGGTAGAGGGTGTGTCTCCAACTATGGTATCTGCATCTCCCCTAGCACGACTATTTCACATTCGTGCCCTTTGTGCTACCAATTTATTTTCTCTTTTTGACGGTTGAGGTTCCTCTTCAACTGGCTTGTTTTGTCAATCGTTCCCAATTTCTACTTTTCACGATATTCCCTCATCCATTTTTTCTCTTTATCTCTGAAGGCTTCTAGCTGATCATCTATTAGTTTTTTCCTTTTAACAGTTCGTTTCTTTGGCATGACGAATAATTTTACCTGTGCAAAAAGTGCTAAGTCAAGTCAAATTAACTAATAGTGAGGGGTTGTAAAAGTCTATTAAAGAGGGAGACCAATGGTCACCTCTTTCAAATGTTATTTTTTGAATTTTCAGTGGTTTTTTTTTAAGAGGTAAACATTATAAAAGGTTGTGATAAACTTGAATGGAGGATGATCTTGGATTGGGCATCAAACCAAATCAGGAAATGTTGAGTTTTCCTTAACAAAATTGAGCTTTTGGTGGCTGAAATTGAGTTTCTGAGTTGGGAAGCATTATTTTATGTTAGATTGAACATGAGTAGGGTATATTAGGCTTTTTTCAACAGTTTTCAAGTTTTGGAGTGTTTGGCAAGTGCTACTTTCAATAAAACATACAGTTTATAAGCCTAGGGAGAGGGTTTTATGGTTTGGGTGGTAAATGATTGAATCTTTGCAATCTAATGTTATAATTTGAAGTTTTGATAGATATAAAGTGCTGCCCCAAGGTTTCAGGAGATTTGGACAAGTTTTGAAGGTGGTCCCTTTGTAAAAGTGGGCTAATTTGGGCCCTTAAAAGCATAGAAAACTTGATAATTTGTGCAGTTTGGTACAAAACAAGCATTGGTGATTGTTGGATATGTTGAAAGGCTATATAATGGGTAAAATAAAGGTCTCTAAATGGTCCTAGGTCTATAGAACAACAAATTTGCATAATGAATCTTATTAAGCAAACCATTGCTAATACTAGTACTTTTAGGCTTAATGAAGGTTTGGTGGTTCAAGGGTGGTTATGGGTGTTGAAGGAAGTTGGGACTCTTGATTTGAAAATGTATAAAAACATCATACAAGCCTAAATAAAGGGTTCAATGAATTTCTTTTGAGGATTTGGTGCTCTACTCAATGCCTAAACTGTGGAGTTTCAAGTATTTTTTATGTGTTTTCAGTTTCTTTTTCCGATGTACGACCCAGTACAGGCCTCCCATGATTAGAAATTCATAAATCATTGTGGTGGCAGGTCTTAACTTTGACTTCAATCTATTTTCAGACTCCTTTGGTTGTTTCGGTGAACAAAAAACTTCATTCTTCATGATCAGCATGTACAAACCATCAGGGTATGAGTTTTACTTTAATTTAAAGATGGAGTCTTTCCTCCTACTATGGTGACCTGTGATTCGGAGGAAAGAACTGTAATATGTTGTTTTCAAGTTTCATGTTTCTTTTAATAGTGGTAAGGTGTCTATAGGGCTGGTGATGTTATCTTAGGCTGAGAATGTGAGTTTTTGGCATGAAAAGGAGGAACCAAAGTGGTTTTTTTGAGATCTAATGAGGCTAAAGGCCTAGTGAAGGTTTATTTTGTTTTTGCAGACCCTGAAAAACTTGTTTGATGCTTTGGTGAGGCTTGGAAGGCCTTGGAGTTGTGAAATATAGAAAACCCTAGATATTTATGAGCAAATTGAGGGTTTTTGTATTGGAAACCTATTTGAGTATGCAAGGTCCTAAAACCTGGAAAATATTTTGTTTTGAGACCTAAGTAAAGAGTGTTTTTGGATTTGGGGGTCTGCTGAGAAGTGAGAAGGTTGTGTGGGGAATTATACCCAATTGAGTGGCTTTGATATGCTACAACCTGAACAATGTGAATTTGTTGAAAGAAGAGGTCCTGATGAAATTGTAAATTGAAAATTTGTTTGTAGATTGGAGTTGTGTGTTTGTATGTTGTAGGCCTCCCCCTACTACATTAGGAGTATATTCCAATTTTTTAGAGACATGTATGGAAATTTTGGTAGCATAGACAAGGCAATCAACTGGTTTGTATAACTGTTTGACAAAATACCTCAATGAAAGCTTTGGAAGCATACACAAAGAAAATAAATTGTTAAATTTAACAAAATGCCTCAAAGAGATGTGGTTTAAAAATGTAATAGGAAAGTGTATAGAATTGTGTAATTTAAAATGTTCATTGACAACCTAAGGTTGTAACATGAAAAACAAACAATTTGATCAACATGGAATAAGCAAAACAACAAAAATAAAAGCACGCCATAATAGAATGAAAGAAAATATACAAAGACTTCACATACCTAAAAAACCAAAGTTTCAAATGGAGGAGTTCTACCCAATTATGTAGCCTTTGCTTCTTCTTTCCTTAAACTCCTCAAAAATTTTACTTTTTCGAAAGCTTGTTCCCCTCCAAACTTCAATTGTATATCAATTATCATTGTAATTCAAACTTGAATTCATATTAAATATTCCTTTCAACATGAAA
The DNA here is from genome assembly GCA_007258455.2 of Sequoia sempervirens. Taxonomy (NCBI): domain Eukaryota; kingdom Viridiplantae; phylum Streptophyta; class Pinopsida; order Cupressales; family Cupressaceae; genus Sequoia; species Sequoia sempervirens. The sequence goes on from VDFB02274714.1 coordinate 7,636,143, forward strand.
ACTTTGCTATTTCATGCAAAGGTGATGGAAAGATCATGAAAAAGGTGGTGGAATCTAAAAATCATGCATGCACACTTCACTCAATCACCAAAAAGCTATTTTTGTCACAAAGATACAGAACCAAGAGAATATGCACGGGCCCACATC
>VDFB02274714.1:7638297-7659382 GCA_007258455.2 Sequoia sempervirens
TCCCACTCTCTCCCACCCACTCTCCCACTCTCTCCTACTCTTTCCTACCCTCTCACACCCTCTCCCACCCTCTCCCACTCTATTTGATGCAGAGGGAATGGTACTTTAGGAAAAAAACACAATGCTTCAAGGATTACACTGATGCAATCTCAAACCCTCTTCTAGGCACCCTTATGGAGATAAGCCTCAATAGTTCACTTATGATCTAAATCCTTCTCTTATGGACCCAAACCCTTGGAATAATCTTAAGATACTCAATCAAATCTTCCTTGAATGATTACAAAGTCCCAAGCCTCTGACTTAGACACAAACCCACTTTTTTCACCTTGACTAGGCCTCTAGCCCAACTAGGTCTCTAGCGACTGTTTTCTTGACTTTACTCACAACTTTCCCAAATGACTCCCCAAAATAATGATTGACTCAAGTGTGTTTTATGATGCTACACAACATATCCAAACCCTAATGGCACTTGTTTTAGACCAATCTCTGCAAAATCTGTTGTTGCCACAAAATCAAGGCCTAATTAGCCCTCTTTTTCAAACCAACCCCACTCAAATCTTATCCCCTAACTATGATACTTTCAACAGTATCTTGAAATGGTTCCAAACTAAGGATTTTCAATGTTTTAGACTCCCTTGACACTTTTAAGATCCTTAATCACAAAACCCTCACTTAAACCCCTCAAAACAAGGGCTTCTTGAAATCTAGCCTTCCAAACACTTTCAGAACTAGTTCTTTGACTTTTCACCAATAACTCAACATGTTTAAACACCTTCAACTCAAAAAAATGCTCCTTATTCAGGTAGATCTCCTACTGCTAAACTTTAGCCACCATTTTCATGCACTTTGCCTTGTCAAAACTCGGTGCACACCTTAGAACTCTTCCTTCCTACACATTACCTTGTTAGATCTATATTATAAAAGTTAGATATGATCCATTTCATAGGTCACAGTCACAAATTTCCACGAAATGGATCATTCATCCATGAAAACTCTCAAAATTAGTGAAAAATCATAACTTTCCTGTGGACAATTAGATATATTATAAAAGAAACTAGTGATTTTGCTTATCAGGACATGCAAAAGGTTTAAATACATACAAAATCAAGTCCCTAGTTCATCCAATGGAACATATCTTCAATAGCAATAAATAGTTCATCAAAAGAACACAAGAAAATACAAAAAGACTAAAGTTTTTATTGATTTTCCTGTAGCAATCCGTACAATCCTTGCAACATCAACCAACAGTCCGTACAAATTACTTTTCCATCTTTGTATACCTATCTCCCAATTGCTCCAACCATTTAGGATTGATTTTATTACATTATTATTGTTTAAACTCCTAAAACCTACTTACCCGCCCAAAATGCAATTAGTCGTTGGTTTTCAAATTTTGAATTTCCAACTTCTATTTTATTAACTTCTACTAACTAAAACCCTCCAAAACTTATTACATTTGATAATTCAACCTTATTTGACATAAATAAAACATTATACTCCTAACTAGACTCCTAGGACAGTATTGGTCCACTTACAATGCATTTTGGTCTTAGGGTCCTTATCAGGACCCTTAGGACTTTTGATTCCCTTATTGCATTTATCCATTCCAAAAGCCATTATAGGTTTCAAAATGTCATAATTGATGCTCTGAGAAGTGTTATAGGTCTTCAAGACCCCTACATCCTCCTGACTCTTCAACTAACCCTTAAGGAGCTTGGGTGCCCCTACACCATACTCCCCAAGAACAAAAAAAACTCTTGCCCCAAGAGGTATCCAACTTGTTGCCAACAAATTGCTCCTTGTTCCTGGATGTCTGCACCTTCTGATTACAAAGAATTAAATCTCCTAAATTCACCTTCTTCCTTTTTTTCCAACCTACACTCATGTTAGTATCAAAACCTTGATTAGTTTGTCCTCCTTGTTGTGTGATCTTAGTCTGTCCTTGAGCTCTAATTTTTCCTTCATTCCACTGATTTCTTTGTGGGGGAACACCACCTCTATTACCTTCAACAATAGGGCATTCAATACCCCCAAATTTGATACTTCCCAAGTCTCAAATGTCCTATTTTTTAGGACTATATACCTTATGTCTCTACTGCAACTTGTTATCTGTCACCCAAATAGTATTTGCCCCTATCTTACCCTGCATATCCACCTGCAAACATTTCTCAAAACATATCACAAAATTTTCTTTTAACTGCTCCAAAGGAAAAGGCCTCAACTTATAAATATTACCTCCCTTGTGTACCAAATATGTGTTAATGTATCCATCATGCATTGTCTGCCTAGTATACTGCCATGGTTTTCCTAAAATGATATGACCACAAGTCATTGGAATGACATCACAAAGCACCCTGTCTTGATATGCACCAATTGAAAAATCCACATAAGCCCTCTTACTAATCTCTACATGCTGCAACTGAGTTACCCAAGTGGCCTTGTATGGAGTAGGATGATCAAATGTTTCAATTCCTAACTTGACTACCATATCAAATGAAACCAAATTGCTATGTGATCCTGAATCTATAAGCAATCTACATATTTTACCATGACTCAGACAATTTGTCTTGAAGATAGTTACCTTTGGCTCTTGATGTAGTCTTTCTCCTTACTTTACCATAAGGAACTCACCATCAATCACAGGGTCTACCATCAATGTCTTTGATTCCTCCTTTTCGTCCTCTTCTTCTTGTACCAAATTAGCTCTCCTATCTCTACCCCTATCTGATTGTTCCCATTTAGGACACTTGAAAGAAGGATGCCCTGGCTCATTGCAATTGAAACACCTCCCTATGAATGTGCCTCTACCTTGTCCAAATCTGCCTCCTCCTCTATGATTGTATCCTCCTCTTTGATCTAAAAACACCTCTTTGCCTTTGTCATTGCTGCTTTTATCATTGTTTCCTTGCCCTTGTTCTCTATTACCTCTACCTCTGTTTGAACTACCTCCTCTTCCACCATTTCTTGACCTCTCTTGCTTCCTTTTCACCTTGTCTTCTACTCTAATGGCCAACTTGAAAGCATTCTCCTAATGTCCTTGGTACCTGCAAACCAATTTCATCTTGTAAGTTATACCTCAAACCATTGATATACCTGGCTCCTTTTTCATCTTCTTCCTCATACCCTCCTCTGATACTAAGCTTGTGAAATTTCTATCTATAGGACATCACATCCATGTCCTTTTTTCTTAAATTCTACCTCATCCTCTTCACATGAATTGTGTAATCAGATGGTAGGAATTGCTCCTTGACCAAAATCTTCATCCTTTCCCATGTAGAAACTTTTTCCAATCCCCTAGCCATCCTATCATTCTGAAAACTAGTCCACCATGTCAATGTTGTACCTCTCAACTTAGTTTTGGAAAACTTAACCTTCCTCTCTTCTTCCATCTCTTCAAACTCAAAATAGTTGTCTAAGGCATCAAGCCATCCTAACACCTCTTTACTATCCATCTTTCCTTGGAAGAGAGGAAAATCTATGTGACTCTTTCCTCCATGACCTTGTACTACTTTCAACAACCTTATTAACCTCCTTTCCTCAGGGTCTTCTATCTCATCTGCTGGTTGTTCTTGGGTTATCCGCACATGCTCTTCTTCTTCATCATTGTCTTCTTGGTTTTCTTGTTCTTCTCTCCTATTTCTCTCAAGGTTGTTTATCCTAGCTTGCATATTCTCTCTCTCCCTTCTCCATTTCCTCTCTTCCCTTGCTCTAGCCTACTCTCTTGCTCCTTCTTGTTCTTTTCTTTCCCTTCTTTCCCTTTCCAAGGTTTCCCTCAACTCCTCCAACTCTCTTGCTAATTGATTTTTAGGTGCCATTCCTGATTATTCAATCCCTAAAATACCTACTCTTTGCTCTGATACCACTCCGATGCAGAGGGAATGGGATTTTAGGAAAAAACACAATACTTAAGGATTACAATGATGCAATCTCAAACCCTCTTCTAGGCACCCTTATGGAGATAAGCCTCAATAGTTCACTTATGGTCTAAATCCTTCTCTTATGGACCCAAACCCTTGGAATAATCTTAAGAGACTCAATCAAATCTACCTTGAATGATTACAAAGTGCCAAGCCTCTGACTTAGACACAACCCCACTTTTTTCACCTTGACTAGGCCTCTAGCCCAACTAGGTCTCCAGCAACTATTTTCTTGACTTTACTCACAACTTTCCCAAATGACTCCCCAAAATAATGATTCATTCAAGTGTGTTTTATGATGCTACACAACATATCCAAACCCTAATGGAACTTGTTTCAGACCAATCTCTGCAAAATCTATTGTTTCCACAAAATCAAGGCCTAATTAGCCCTCTTTTTCAAACCAACCCCACTCAAATCTTATCCCCTGACTATGAGACTTTCAACAGTATCTTGAAATGTTTCCAAACTAATTATTTTCAAGGTTTTAGACTCCCTTGACACTTTTAAGACCCCTAATCACAAAACCCTCACTTAAACCCCTTAAAACTAGGGCTTCTTCAAAACTAGCCTTCCAAACACTTCCAGAACCGGTTCTTTGACTTTTCACTAATAACTCAACATTTTTAAACACCTTCAACTCAAAAACATGCTCCTTATTCAGGTAGATCTCCTATTGCTATACTTTAGCCACCATTTTCATGCACTTTGCCTTGTCAAAACTCGATGTACACCTTAGAACTCTTCCTTCTTGCAAATTACCTTGTTATATCTATATTATACAAGTTAGATATGATCCATTTGATAGGTCAGAGTCACAACTTTCCATGAAATGGATCATTCATCCATGAAAACTCTCAAAATTAGTGAAAAATTAGAACTTTCTTATGGACAGTCAGATATATTATACAAGAAACTAGTGATTTTGCTTATCAAGACATGCAAAAGGTTTAAATACATACAAAATAAAGTCCCTAGTTCATCCAATGGAACATATCTTCAATAGCAATAAATAGTTCATCAAAAGAACACAAGAAAATGCAAAAAGACTGAAGTTTTTATTGATTTTCCTATAGCAATCCGTACAATCCTTGCAACATCAACCAACAGTCTGTACAAATTACTTTTCCATCTTTGTATACCTATCTCCCAACTTCTCCAATCGTTTAGGATTGATTTCATTACATTATTATTGTTTAAACTCCTAAAACCTACTTACCCGCCCAAAATGCAACTAGCCGTTGGTTTTCAAAATTTGAATTTCCAACTTCTATTTTATTAACTTCTACTAACTAAAACCCTCCAAAACTTATTACATTTGATAATTCAACCTTATTTGACATAAATAAAACATTATAATCCTAACTAGACTCCTAGGACAGTATTGGTCCACTTACAATGCATTTTGGTCCTAGGGTCCTTATCAGGACCCTTAGGACTTTTGATTCCCTTATTGCATTTATCCATTCCAAAATCCATTATAGGTTTCAAAATGTCATAATTGATGCTCTGAGAAGTGTTATAGGTCTTCAAGACCCCTGCATCCTCCTGACTCTTCAACTGACCTTTAAGGAGCTTGGGTGCCCCTACACCACTATCCCACCCTCTCCCACCCTCTCCCACTCCCTCCCACCATCTCCCACCCTCTCCTGCCCTTTCTCCCACTCTCTCAATCTCTCCAACTCTCTCCCACCCTCTCCCATGCTCAGGTGCCCCTCGCCTTCCGCCATCATCGCATCATCATCACTAATCCACCCTCTCCATCATTGCGTGCTGTCACTCGGTCATCGACCATCTCACTTTCTCGCCTTTCTTGAATAATGTTCCAACATCACTTATTGTCCCGATCATCCGCATGATCACGTCATCGTATCACGCTTCGTGATCACCCTGATTTGATCATGCATGTTGATTTTGTCATGCATCGCGATGGACAATTTTGATAGCCAGCATCATTGTTGATCGCTATTTGCGCTTGATCGTGATTTTGATAAAATGCCAGATCGCCCGATTTGTGATTTATGATTTCGCGTGTTGGGATTTTGATTTGCGGCGGATATCTGCCGGATTTCAAAAAATGATCGTATGTCTGCTGATTGTTTGATGTTTTGATTGTTGTTCGTTTGATCATGCATTGATGATTTGATTTGATTTTCATGTGATTTTGATTTCTGATTTTTGATTGATTTTGATTGACCTCGATTTTTTGATCGATTCGATCACGCCATTGATAAATGTTTGATATCTCCGTTTCATCATGGAATGCAATGATTTTGATTTTGATTTGATTTGATTGCCAGCGATTTGATCTGCAAAATGATTCGCCTGATCGCGTAAATAATTTGCCCGTTTGATTTTAAATTTGATTAATGATTTTTTTCATCATTGTCGCGCACCGTGATTTGCATCATAAAATAATGAAATATGAATAACGTCATGATTTGTCGATCCGATTTTGATTTCGATCTCAGGTCAAATTTGATTTGATAATGCCTGATTTGGGTTTTGCCGATTTGCCGATGTCGTGCGTAATATTTGATGATGATTTGTTTTGATTTCGCCTGATTTCACGAATGTCGCCAATATCTTAAAATAAATAATGGCGAAAATATCGCGTCAGGATCTCCATCCCCACACTCTCCCACTCTCCCACCCTCTCCCACACTCTCCCACCCTCTCTCCCACTCCCACCCTCTCTCCCACAAGCATACATACATACATATAGGAATACATACAAGCATGCATACATACATACATACATGACACACCAGCATACATATACATATAAACATATCAACAAACATTCAATAAAGTGGCATTTAACTAAAGGAAGACATAACGCGAGTGTGTTATGTGTTGCTAGACATGTTCCCCAAAGAAGCAAAAAATGTCAAAACTAACACATAACGTGTGCGCATTATAACGCGCTCGCGTTATATTTTTCTTTGGGAATCCCTGAGCCTTACCTTTGTTATTTTCCTTAGAATACCAACCCAAATGCTTGGAGGGAATTCCCAACGACTAGAGACGTGTTTTTGCAAATTCTACAATTTTTCACATAATCGGATTCGTGCTAGTGTCAGGATTGCATTTGGTTCAATATCGACAAAATCGAACACATGGGTAATGTTATGTTCTATCTTAGCTTTCCAACGATGTAATTTTTTTCACTTTCTGACAATGTTAGTAATTTCATCCATAATTTATTTTGTTTGTATGTCTGTTTTTTGTCAAAAAGTAGTGTTTGGTGTTTTTTTCGTTATAAATTAACCGTTCATCAAAATTTCAAATAAAGTACATTTTTAGAAACTAGACTCCATTCGAAAAATTTTAAAAAATAAAAATTAAAAAAAATCTATTACTTTCCAAAATTTGTAGGGGGAGCATGGCCAAAATTCTTCTTTTTAGGAAGTTTCCACTTAGAAAATTAGTAAAAAATCAAATATTCATTAAAAAATTATCAGAAAAATCATGCATCAACTAGATAATATTAGCTAACTTCTGACTATAGTGATTTTTAAAATACTACAAAAAATTTCACCGTGCTAGGGTCATACAAGAGTTGCTATGTTATGTTTTTTTGACAAAAACAACAGCAATTTGTGTACATCCCTCTTTTGAACCCATTAATCTCAACCATTTTCAAAATAAATTAGTAGCTTAGAAAGTAGACTCGGAGCACTTCGATCCTTTTTTTGTTCCATCTCAAAATTTTGAGTGTAGCTATCCTCAATTTCACGTCCAAGGTCAATATTCCTGATTTCAGGAAAAAAAAAGTGACCACTTAAGCCCCCTTTTTGGGAACCATCTTGGTGCACTTACCCATTGATCTTATGCATCCTGCTCAACCAATAAAACATTTGGGAGTTCTTGAATCATGATGTACAATTATCTAACCATATGATATGCTAATGGAATGATATGCCCCTGCTAGCCAAATACATGTAGAGCATCTAAAAGAAACCTTGCACGAACTCTCTAAAATATGTATGACCATCATTGATGTAAAAGTGATACTTCATCAATACCTTCTTGTCATCCTCTTTATATGCACAAATATAGAAACTTGTGTGGAGTTGTAATATTGTGATTGTGCCTTGTTTTGTGGTTGTAGTGTGTAGTTTTCTACAAGGTTGACAACTAAAACGATGGTATGAACTGGAACATATCCTTGCATAACTTGAACTACAATTCCAACCATTGAGTCTATGTGTATACCTTACATACTCATACACCACATGATCACAAAAAATACCCATAAACTGATACACTAGAATCTTATCACTGACTAATTCATACTTTTTTGCTTCTTTCCCATCTTTTAGACTATATGTCTTATATTTTCCAAATTCCACTATTTTGTTTCCAATTGTGTGTGTACTATGCATATGTTGAAATTTTGGAAAATGTTGCAAGCCAACACAATGAACACATGTGTCATCCAAGCATAATTTCTTGTAAAAAATTTCACCATCCACTCTTTCACATAAAATGCTAGATATGAAATTCCTTGAATATCTAGGTGGATGCCTTATGTTACACTCCTACAAAACATTGTTAGTATACAAATCTACACATATACATTGATAAACATCATAATGGTTAGAAAACTCAATATGTACTCTACAAAAACAAGTAGTGCATGTGTGATTTATTTTGGCATAAAAAGGCTTTAGCATTTCAAAAATCCTTTGACAAATTTTAACTTGAGGATACATCTCCACAATTTTAGCAAAAAATTGTGTTTGAGTCATATCCAAAAAAATTATTTGGATGTGGCTGATGGTTTCGACTATCAATTATCCTTCTTACAAATTCTCTTTGATTGTGAGAGGCCCTTTTGTTATTCTTTCAAAATTCTTCTATTAGGGATCTCAAGGCTTCAACAATTACTTTATCTTTCCACGGTAGTCTACCCAAGAATGCCCATAATTCATTGTTATTTGGATCCTCCACTCTTTCATGCCTTCTTTTGCCTCTCATTAGATATGATCTACTTATTTTCAATGTTTTACCTGCCTTTGTAAGGATTATCTTATTCCTAGTTTAATTTCTTACCATTGTTGATGTCATGACATGTCGGTGGCATTACTATCTTTCATGTGTGAGGTAGAACCCACACTCTCATATGCACTTATTAGATTATTTACAATTAATTTCTCACTCAAGTCATCTAGAGTTCTTAGCCCAATAATCTTCATGATGGGCCTAAATTTTAGTTGCCTCGTCATTCCAAAAAATAGTTGGCATCTTTCGGTCTCATTTAGGTTCTCAAAAATAATCTCTATATCCTCTTAGCATATATTTGACAAGTAAGCTTTGGAATCTTATCAACCATTGGTTTAAAAATATTAGAATCAATATCAATCAAATATTTAGGTTTTCTATGCAAAACTCTAGGAGGTGTACTCAAAGGTAGAGTTGCCTCAACATTAGGAATGTCAACAACATCGGAGATAGATGGTGTACCTTCAACTGAAGATGAAAAATATGAGATACCTTGAATTAACATATAAAAAAAATTGTACCTTCAACATGAGATGTGGTAGGTGGAGTGTCTTCAACTAGAGATGTGATTATTTATGTACACTTTCAATATGATATATTGTAGATGGTGTGCCTTCAACTAGAGATTTGATTGTTGATGTACTTTCAACATGGCATGTTGTAGATGGTGTGCCTTCAACTTCACTTGTGGTAGATGATGTGCCCCCAACTTTATGATTCATTTGTCTCGTTGCACTAAGGTTTTGCATCTATTTTCTTTGTGATTCCAATTCCACATCTCTCTTACATTGCATGGGAATTTCTTCTTCTATGGGGTTCAATTTATTTTCTTCACGAAGTTGCTTCATTCTTTCTCTTTTCTTTTCATTTCTTGCTTCATTCTCGGTGTTAGTCTCTGTTCATTTCCTTGGCATGATGATGAATGCTACATGTTCACGAACATAAAAAGAACAAAATTAAGTAATGCTCACTAATACAAAAATATCAAAATAAAATTAAAATGATTGCAATTGAACTATGTGAGAAGGTGACAAGCATAAAACTTTAAATTAAAAAAAAAAAACCTTAATAAAAATTTGAATTATATAAACATAAAAATATTACCTCGAATAATCAAATTTGATCTAAAAACTTTAAATGTTCATCAAGATAATAGTTGAATACAAAATGGAGTCACTTTAATTGATGAGCATGATCATCTACCTTATCAAACACACCTAAATGTAGTATTTCCCAATGCAAGTTTGGTTTCTTTTTGGAAAGTCATGTTCATAATGAATAAGTTTTAATATCAATAATACTCTTTCACAAAAAACCATAGCTACTACGAAATATTGCTATGAAGCCAAAATTAATGTTTGAATCCTACAAAAATTAGAAAGTAAAGCCTATTTTCTGCTATGGACAACAAAAGGAATTGACTTTGTTAGCTTGAAAGAATGATAGAGGGTAGCATGGTAGAGGACATGGTAGAGGGTGTCAATATTGAGAGATAACAACCATTGAACACATTTTTACCAATAAAGTGTATATGTTTTGAGATAATAGATTGATATACAAAAATTAAATAAAAGGTTCATGATAGTCACTATATAAGGGAGGATACAAGTGTAAGATTTGAAATATCACAAACATAAAGAGTAACATAACTATGGTAGGGGTATTTGTTGATGGTATATATAAAGTAAGAAATAAATGATAAATCTCATATATCAAAACAGGTTTTGTTAGTTTTTTTTTTTTTAAGCGAAAAGTGGCGAGCCACTTATAATAATATATTATATAAATAGATAATTACAAAAACTAGTTCAAAGGGCATACTGGCAGGAAGAACAAATAAGAAACCTCCAGATATAGCCCGAAATAAACTACAAGTTTACCAAAATTACCAAAAAATAATACCCGTAGAATGTGGCATCAAACCACCAATTACAATTTTAAAGCCCCAACAAAATTTGAAAAAAAACCCTTAGATAATTTCATCTTTTCATTGACCCCCCATTAACTGAATTTTCATCTTGCCCTTCTAATCTCTCTACCAATTGAATACCCCTCTCAAGAAATCTTCTGCTACGAATAGGGACTTTGTTTTGATTGGAAAGAGAAGCTAGACGTGATGCAACCACCAGCGATGTATGCACTTGAGCTCTAGTAAACACCCATCTTGGGGCCATCCAAGCATGGCTTTGATTTTGATTTTTTCCATGAACTGGCAGGTTTACACCAAGTAGAAGGTCCAGAAGAACACCATTTTGAGGAGGGGGCAGGACAAAAGCACAGAGAAAAGCAAGGGCATAATATTTCTCTTTTATTTTCAATTCCATCAAAGAGAAAGTGTGCCTCTGGTGTTTCCTTAAGGCACGCAACACAATATTATCATTTCTAAACTGCAACACCAGCTTAATGGCATCAAAAAATTCTTCAAAGTACTACCTTTTTCTGCACTAAGTCCCTCAGAAAGAGCCCTCTGATAAACCTATCCCCAGCAAATAAGTTATAATTTTAGACGGCACAAGGAATTGTATTATCCAGAATAAACTAAACTTTAACATACTTCCTATCCAACTACTTTTTAAATCTATATGAAATACAAGACAATCCAAAGGAAGGGAAAGCTTATACAAGAACACAATTGAAAGAATGGCATGTTATAATCTACAAAGACAAATATGACAGTCAATACCTAGGCATGTTCTCTTTCTAAATAAGAATACCACAATCATTAGAAAGTGAATAAAAAATTTTGTGACAAGCCACAAAGATAGATATAATATGACACTAAGAAGTTGATGGTGATAGTAGCATGTCATAGTCATGGAGAAAGATGATCTTATTGAGGAATTCATGCCACCACCAAAGCCATATGGAAATGAATAAGAGATAGTTTAAAAACCCTAGTCAACACCATTATTGCATTGAAAGAAGTAAATGTAAGCATAGTCATGATAAGAGCAAAATGTTAGCAAGTTGAGGAAATCAATGATGGGTGACAAGAGTCTCGGTAAGTTAAAAGCATGAAAGGCATATAAAAATGGGAAATAATAGTGCTAAAGTCATTTGAGCGTGCCAAAGTATAATGAAGAATGCATAGTCAAGTGTAAGGATGATCATGAGAAAAGATTGTCAAAAATTTACAAAAGGCTTGTAGAGTAGATAAATTCAAAGAAAAACACCAAAAGAGAAGGTTCAATGTGTTTTGAAAATGCCAAACAAGAAATCATAGTGTCAAAGATAAAATTCTCTTTAAAAGGTATGGATAGAGACCTAGAAGGTGAGTGGTATGGTATTCCATGGAGATAAGAAAAAATATAGTTTGAAAGTTAGAACAACCCACATATCCAAATAGGCATGATAGTCATTATAAGAAGTAGGAGCTCAATTCAAAGAGGATAGAAAGAAAGGAATATTAAAGTACATAGCCAGTTGATCACACTAAGGTTGTAGGTGTTGCAAGTCATATGCCAATCTATAGCATATTCCATAAAGGGAATTATTGAGTATTTCATTGTGAGACTATCAAGAGTGTAATTTCGTCTATTCAAATATCAAACACCTGTGCATGATTTTATATACTTAAATAACAGTTGCAAGAGGCCTAATCTTACAATAATCTATTGCACAGTCAAGAATGATATTAGCTCAATGCATTTAGAATAATCAAGAATTTTGTTATGTTATGACATGATTTTTTATGGATTTCATAGGCCAAGATGAAAATATGATAAGTCATAAGGATGAGTGACATAGTAGAATCTTGGATAGTTAATGATACTACAAAATATAGAGGATAGTGCTAATGATTATACAAAGGATAGGAGTGACAATTTTTCTAAGGGTTTTAGACCTTGAGCTCGCCCTAAGTAGAAATTCAATAGAATATTCATAAAATTCTAGTATAGGAGAGATAGAAATGGAAATATACGAGGGAAGCAAGGTATTGTGATAGAAAAAGAGGAGAGACGTATGATCCATAAAAGGCAGTATTGAAAGAAATTTCTAAATATTCTATTGAAATAATTTGTGACATATAGAGTCTATCTTGTGAGTGGGATTGCTAAGCATTGTCCTCCATGCCATCTTGTGTCCTACTTTAGTGATTCTCTACGATCATGAATTATGTTGCCTAAATCTTGTAAGAGAGTTCTACTATTGATGATAAAAAATTGTCTACTCATGATCGTGATGTTGTTTTCCATCCTAATTCTTCAAATGATGATGAACTTAGTCTTGTACATCTTGTTGAGACTATATTGACTAGTCTTGATGTTGATATTTCTGAGATGCTACTTGGTGTATTTGATAATTGATCACTTGTTCAAAGGATTGCAGAGTTGAATCTAATTCCTAAAGAGAATGATTTTGTATCCATTACTTGTGTTGATGGTCTTGATCCTATTCCTATTAAATTTCCATTTACAATTGGGATACTAATGATGCTCTTTTTTATGCAAGCTATCAAATATTTTCTAAGCAACAAGATTATTTTCTATTGAGTATGTTGGATACACAACTCATGATGATGATAGTCCTTATTGGCGTGTTCAGATTATTTGAGGCTATATAGATTGCAATATTGCCTCTTATTAATTTGATAGAGTAGATTAGGCCCACATTTTGTGCACTTGATTTGTAACTTGAAAATCCAAAGAGTGGCTTGATAGAAACTTGTGATGAAAAACAAAAAGGGCATTATTGAGTTGTGCATGATCTATCTATACATATTTTCACATGATGGTCTAAATTGTTGATTTACCATACTTCCCATTTGAGAGGATTATATGCTCTCTACTCTCCATCAGGGAGACTTTGGTGGCATTCTCCTCTCTCATTTGTTAGAGGTAACTTTGTGTGCATGCCAAATTCACATTAAGACTTTACAAAGATAATAGAAAAAACACATACGTGTTCCCCTATTTCAAGCATGAAAAGAGGGAGAAAAATAAATACACATCGTACTCAAAACCTCATCTATGTAATAAAATCTCTAAAAAACTAAAATAGAAAACATGCCACTATATATAGGAGAATTGAAAAAATTTATTATGTTTTTCCCCAAAAAGCTTATTTTGAGAATTCATAGATCAATGGCTAGTAGTACATAATTTGTAAGAGAATTTCATTTTTATTTTTATTTTATATTTCAATTGATCTAAGAAGTTATTCATAGGTCTTGGATTGTGGAGAACATGTTTGAGTGGCTATAGTAATAAATTACACTGCTTGTGCCAAATCCCATTTATGAAATAATTTCATGGTTGTAGTGGTTGAGAATGTAATATTATATAGCTTGATCTTATAATTAGGAACAATAACCATAGGGGAGTCATAGGCCAAATAATTAGGTTGTAGTGGTGTGTGTAGGCCAAGGAATGTTGGAGGTAAGTCTTTTTTTACATAGGCCATTAGATGAATTCCATCAAGGATGATTGGATGGTGTACATGGAATCCTACTACAAGAATCTTCCCTTTCTTCATAAAATATATAGGGCACACCATATGGTCATGAAGCCTAATTTTGGTTATAGTAGGACAACCATGGGGCCTACTATGAACCACATAAATTATAAATCCTACAAAATCTTGTCATCTAGCAAATTTTGACCAATGGTGAGACATGAAATAAAATTCCAAGCTTGCCTTAGATCTTCACATATGATTGGATTATATAAATATTTTATGAATAGATGGAACATATGAAATAACTTATCTTAGCAATAGATTCTCTAACAAAATTTTAAAATCAATAAAATTGTATTGTTCTTGACCATCCTACAACCTTTGAAGGGAATTGAGTAGTTCTTGGAACCCTTCCTATGATCGTATTTTCACACTTATCATGATATTGAAGCATATTTCTAGCGCAAGGATGGGCTGATAAGGCACCTTCTATAAATGACTTGCATGCCCTCATACTTGTGTCTCTAATTTTTTCCATGATTTAATCAATGCTAGGTTATTTTCTAGGGAAGGTATCATGGACAATCTAGCCAATTTTGACTCATCTAGCCTTTCAAATTGAAAAATTCCTTGTATTTACCTTGTTGGATCAATATTTGGTTTTCTTCTAGAGGTGAAGAAATTTCATGTGCAACCATAATATTTAATTAACTCTTATATTTTGAACCATCTACACCACAAAATCTAATTGTTCCTTGTATAGCTACATGGCATGTTATTTTCTCACTATTTTCATACTTGAAATAGGGGAACATGTATGTGATAAATAGAGGAATAGCATTGAGAAATGAGTAAATATGTATATTTGGGCAAGTGAGGAATAGAGTTCTAATTTTTTTTTTATGTTGTTAGTGACTTTGTATTCATTTTTAAGATTAATGTATCTTAGATTAATATTATATATCACGCTTTGGAAATAGGTATGACCTAGTTAACCAACAACCTAATAACATAGAATAATTTATATAGGTTTCAAAATTATGTTATGGTCTAATGGTAGATAGTGATGGTCAAGCT
The DNA here is from genome assembly GCA_007258455.2 of Sequoia sempervirens. Lineage (NCBI taxonomy): Eukaryota > Viridiplantae > Streptophyta > Pinopsida > Cupressales > Cupressaceae > Sequoia > Sequoia sempervirens. The sequence continues at coordinate 7,653,696 of VDFB02274714.1, forward strand.
TGTATTATTTGCATTTATAGATAGTGGATGCACCATCCGTTTCTCTTATCATTTTATGTATATAAAATAGTTAGTTTATGTTTTTTTTATATGCATAATATGTGCTAAAAGTGCATCCCAATGTACATATAAGAGTCAAATAATGAACTAATTGTATTACACGAAATGTAAATTACTAGTTCACTTAGAGGAGGACTATGTAGTTGCATAGCTACACTTATGAACAAACTTTATTAATTCCCATTATTATTAGTTTGATTGATAATTGCATAAATCTACATATCGAATAAATAAAATAAGGAATTAATTATGCTTAAAGATTGCTAATTAAGCTCAAAGATAGCAAAGTGATTAATAGTATAAATAACATAAGTGATCACTATTAAATTAAAAGAAAATTATGTCATGTTCTTTCATTTTTTTCTTCAAACTCCAAAAAAAATTGACTTTTTATGCAACTTCCTTCTAATTCAATATTGAATTCTATGTAAATATATTATGATTACTAAAATTATGAAAATAATGGGTCTATATTGTCAAATTTAAACAAAAAAAACTCATAATAAACATTTCAATTCAACAAACATGAAAATATTACCTCAGATAATCAAATTTGATGTAAAAACTTCAAATTATCTTCTTCTACATTGTCAAGCAAAAAAATGGTGTTGAAAAGGTGATGGAGTAAGCAAAATATAGTGGTACAAGAAGTCAACAACATGAAAAAGTGTTTCCTTGTCAAAAAAAGCTCAATAACCAAACAAAAGTAGGGAATGGTGGGCTTGTATCATGGGTTTGATTCCTTTTTACCGTTTTTAGAAAAGGACATTTGGTGCTCACCAAATTTGGCAAGCGCCAAATGAGCTTTATAGAGATTTTTCAAGTGTTCAACCCTTGACCCTATACAAAGACCTAGAGAGGGGAGAGAGAAGAGTGGTAGAGACCTAGGAGTAACAAGGGATGGAGGGAGAGGTTTACTAAGATTTAATTCTAATGAAGAAGATATTTTTCCCCATTCCATTAACTTTGCACACATCTAAGTCACAAAATAAACACACATGGCATCCTAAACAATTGGAACAAGGTAAAATGGTTCTAGTGACAAAGGTCAACAAGACTGTTGAGGAAGTGGTACAACATGTTGCCTCACATATATTAGGAGCTCTTTCACTTGCATTGTTTATTTTATTTGTGGAATTCAAGGTCTTTTGTAAGGACTTGAATTTGAACCAAAATTATCACCATCTTAGCATTTGACAACATCAAGTAATGATTTTTGAAGTTTCTTGATTTGTGTCACAACCTTGGCATCATGTTTTTTAAGGATATTGTGTTAGTCCATCACCTACATATAAACTTTGTGAACATTTACTTGAATGGTGTTGAAATTGATGATGTCCTTGGAGTGTGAAACTCACCCTTTAGTGACCTAGACTTTTATGTTATTTAACTTATTAGCATCTTGAAAATTTTATGTTATTATTTACTTCTATGATGTTGGATATTTTTTTTTTGCATTTGACTATGGTTTGGTAATATTTACATGCATAGAATAACTTTGATATTTTTTATGATGATATTGCTATTATTTGATGATTAATTAGGTTGTTTCATTTCTTATGTGATTGAAATGAATGCTTAATTAATGAATTGAACTCCTAAGATGAATTATTTTATGTTGTGTTTATTAATTATCAAATTTTGAATTAATTAATTTTTTTATAATTGCATGTCCTAAGATTTATATTTATTTGGAATTGAAATGTTATCAAATGCGATTATGATGTTTTATTGAATTATGTGATGGATGTGATTATGGATCAATTTTTTGAACTTGAATATATTTTGATTCATGATGCCATTATAGAGATGGCTAAGGAGAGATGGAGAGGTGGAAAAGGAGTGACTAAGATACCTATAAAGGGAAGAGGTAGAGAGGTGAGGGGGAGAGTTAATAAAATGAGAGAGAAGTTCACAAAGAGGGAAAGACAAGTAAGGAGGGAGGTAGAGATGTAGAGAGGGAGGGAAATAACTAGAGAGGAGAGATATATAGAGGTGTGATACCTACAGCCTAGGGAGAGAGGGGAGAGAGACATAGGGGAGAGATAGGGGTGAGAGAGAGAAGAGAGGGAGAGAGAAATGGAAGTATTGACCTAGAGGAGTAACAAGGGATTGAGGGAGAAGTACACATGGAGGGAGTGAGATACATAGGGAAGGAGGAGATAGAGAGATGATGACATAGAGAGTGGAGGGAGAGAGAAGAGGAGAGAGAAGAATAAAGAGAAATATATGGCTAAGGGGGGACTAAGAGGTAGACAAGGAGTGACTAAGAGACCTATAGAGGGAAGAGGTAGAGAGGTGGGGGAGAGTGAATAAAATGAGAGAGATAAGTTCACAAAGAGGGAAACATGGGTAAGGAGGGAGGGAGAGAGGTGGAGAGGGGAGGAAGATGAACTAGTATTAGAATTAACAAAGCAATCAAATTGATCTCTATTGCATTACAAGAAACATATTTATACAAATGGAAGGTGATGAACCCCATGAACTGTGTCTAAATTAAAACTTAGTCATGCTATCAAATAATAACATAATAACTATCATTATCAAAATAGATAAAAAAACTATAAAAACACAGACTTACATGGGATAATGATGGAATACCCAACATTCCCCCCTTATTGCATCACTTCTTTAAAGTACTAGTGAGAGAATCCTGAAATGTTTCAAACTTCACACATGCAAGAGGCTTGGGGAAGATATCAGCACGTTGATCCTGTGTTGAGCAATATTGAAGCTGAATGTTGTTTTGTTGAACATGTTCTCGTATGAAGTGACAATCCACTTCAATATGCTTAGTCCACTCATGAAATACTAGATTACGAACAAGCTTGAGAACACTCTAATTGTCACAGTAGAGGACTATAGGTTGGTTCAATGGTACCCCCAATCCTTCTAATATGTGACGCAACCAAACTGCTTCACACACTACTGCACCTGCTACACGATATTCTGCCTCTGTTGAGGAACGAGCAACTGTGGCTTGCTTCTTGCTTCCCCAAGAAATAGGTCCTGAACCAAGGAAGAAAACAAATCCAAAAGTGGATTTTCTATCATCAACTGAACCTACATAATCTACATCTGTATACCCTGTCAAGAAGAATTGATCATTCTTTTTATATTCCAAACCATGATTCATTGTACCATGTATATACCTTAAGACCCTTTTTGCTGCTTTCCAATGACACATCTTTGGTTCTTGCATGAATCTTGAGAGATAATTAACAACAAAACTGATATCTGGTCTAGTATAAGTCAAGTAAATCAATCCTCCAATCATTTGTCGATAGAGAGTTGCATTCACCTAAGGAGAAGACTCAGAAACAGATAACTACAAACCTGATTCCATAGATGTAGACATGGGTTTGGAATCCATCATTCTGAATTTCTCAAGCAGTGTCTTGGCATATTTCCTTTGAGATACAAAGATATGATGATTTGTTTGCCATACCTCTAAGCCGAGACAATAGTGCAATAGCTTGTGATCTATCATATCAAATGTCTTCTTGAGATCAATCTTGGATGTTTCAACCATTGCTTCTGAGCTGCCTGTGATAACCAAGTCATCAACATATACAATAATTATCACAATATCCCCCCCTTGATCCTTGAGGTAGACATTTGGATCATATGGATGCCTAGTGAAACCATGTTGTAGCAAGAGTTCATCAATTTTAATATACCAAGCTCTAGGAGCCTGTTTGAGACCATATAGGGACTTAATGAGTTTGCATACCTTTTCTTCTTTAGTAGGTGCAATATATCCCTCTGGTTGGGTCATACAGACCTCTTCTTTAAAGTCTCCATTAAGAAAAGCACTTTTAACATCCATTTGGTATAGTTTCCATCCAAATTGGGCAGCTAAAGCAAAAATCATTCTAATGGTTTTTATCTTTGCAGTGGGAGCAAATGTTTCCTCATAGTCAATTCCTTCCTTTTGGGCATAACCCTTGGCTACAAGTCTAGCTTTATGTTTATCTATACTACCATCTACTTTATACTTAGTTTTAAATATCCATTTACAACAAATTGCTTTCTTACCAAGTGGTAGATCAACAAGCTCCCAAGTGTTGTTTTTCATTAGAGATTGATATTCTACATCCATAACCTCTTTCCAAGGCTTTGACTCCAGTGCTTCCTAAACAGTTGATGGCTCAAAATTATCAACAATAGAAGTCATCAAGGAAAAATTTACCTCATTGTAAGCCATACTGCGAGTCCTTGGACCTGAAGTGGAAGTGTCTGGAACTCCATACAATTTTTCATCTCGGATGGTACTAGTATACCACTTTGGTAATGGTTTGTGACATTCGTGGGTGAAAATTGACCACCAAAATTCTCATCATTTTTCCCATCCATGTTGAATATAGGAGCACTGTCTGTAGCAGATGATGATGTAGGAGGAGAACTTGGCTCACTCTTCTCATCAAAAATTACATCTCTACTAATATAGATTTTCTTCGTGTTGGGATCTAGAAGGTGATATGCCTTGGATTCATTACTATATCCAAGAAAAATACATTGCATTGACTTTTCATCTAGCTTATTCCTTTTTTGTTTAGGAATATGCATATAAGCATTGCATCCAAACACACGAAGATGAGAGATAGAAAGCTTTACCCCTGTCCATGCTTCTTCTAGAGTAATTCCATCAAGGGCTTTGGTTGGTGCATGATTCAAAAGATAAATTGTTGTGTGAACAACTTCAACCCGATATGCATGCTCTAGTTGAGAATCTTTCAACATGCTTCAGACCATCTCCATAATAATGCGATTTCTCCATTCAACAATTCCATTTTGCTGAGGTGTGTATGTTGTAGTCAACTGACGTTGAATTCCATGGCCCTTCAGGTACAAGGAGATTTTTTTGTTGGTGTATTCCCCCCTCGATCTAAGTGGAGGACACGAATGCGATGATTTGTATTTTTCTCCACAAGAGTGTGGAACTCTTTGAAGTAGGAGAAGGCCTCATCTTTATGCTGCAAACAATATACCCACATTTTCCTTGTGTGATCATCAACAAATAGCTAAAAATACATGTATCCTTTATTGCTAGGTGACATAGGGTCGCACAGATTGGTATGCACCAGTTGCAAAGGGTGACATGCACGATGCTCACTAGAAGGAAAAAATGCTCGATGTTGTTTTCCAACAAGATAGCTAGAACAAACAACACTTGATTTCTCAAGTTGAGGAATCCCTTTGACCATGCTTTTTTGACCAAGTTTTAACAAGTAAATAGTGCTTAAATTACCAAATCTATGATGCCAAAGCAATGAAAGATCATTTTCCTTAATCATTAAGGTTTGATGATTAACAATTGTATCAAGCCTAAACATTCTACCAATCTCAATAGCACTAGCAACAATCCTTGCATTTTTTGACTTATCTTTGATAAGACAAACGTTTTTATCTCGATTTGTATCAAATTCAACTCTAAAGTTATGATCAAGAAACTGATTAATAGAAAGAATATTTTTGGTAAGTCCTGGCATGTACAAGACATTAGTAATCCTACAACTATGTGTGCCAAATCTCAAAGAGATGTCACCAATACATGTGATGTCGTAGCTGGTATCATCTCCAATAGTAACTGTACCTTGATGAGGTTTCAATCTGTGAAACCACTT